>JAUEKZ010189805.1:0-12441 GCA_031471865.1 Melibe leonina | reverse complement strand
AAAGATCAGCAACAAACACATCGTAAGTGCAAGTTGCTTGAGATCTTGATAAAAATCTTTATGTAGCTCCTATTGCTACAATGACAGCATGGGTTCGCAAGAGCGATTTTTTTTTTTTTAATTAATGAAGAAGGTCAGTTTATATATTATATGATAACAAGCAGAGAGAAAAACTTCACCACACTATAGGATTAGTCAAAGCAATGGCATATAACAACATGTTTATTCTTTCAGTTTAAGCACAGTTATTATACAATCTCAAAGATCAGAATATTTTAATACATGATAGAATTAATCATCATTATTATGACAGAAAGCACAACCTTATTATTGGTAGGTAAGTAGGTAGGTAAGTAGGTAGGGAGGGAGGTAGTTTGGTATGTAGATAGGTAAGTAGGTACGTAGGTAAAGAGGCAGGGAAGTAGGTAGGTAAGTAGGTAGGTAGATATGTACTTAGGTAGGTAAGTTTGTATATAGGTAGGCAGCATGTAGGTATAAAAAGAGAGGGGATTGCAAGGCCAGTGGGTATCAAAGGTGAAACAAAGGGAGTGGTTAACAGGCCAGTATTGTGGGACAAAGACATAGCAAGACAAGCAAAAAAGCAACATTTCCACCCAAGGTCTTCATCAGGACAAACAAGACTTAACAAAATAACAAATGAACAGAACTTAGCTTCCTGATATTTTGTTATTTTGTTAGGTCTTGTTTGTCCTGATGAATACCTTGGGTCGAAATGTTGCTTTTTGTTTGTCTTGCTATGTTTTGTCCCACAATACTGGCCTGTTAACCACTCCCTTTGTATCAGCATGTAGGTAGGTAGCTAGGTAGATAGAGGTACTTATGGTGGATATGTATGTAGCTATGTAGCTAGGTATAATATATGTGGGTAAGTAGGTACAGCACATTAAGCTGTTGGCAAGACTGTGTCAAAAAATCCATGTGAAATTAAAGTCGGGATTGAAAAGATGAAAACCTGAAACGCAATATAGAATGTATGCGTTGAGGCAAAATACTCATAATGACCGCACCTATATAACACACACAATTGTGTTATGGTGTTATTGGGATAGGAAAGAAGGGGTAACACTTCTCCCTTGGTTGCAGGCATGTTGGGCCGGTTTCATGACGCCAGACCAAAGCTTAGTCCGAGACTATGTTCTAAATTTGGCACGATTTTGGTAACGGAGTGAATTATTTTAAATTTTTTGAGTTGTCAAAATACTCATAGTCATAGGGAGCCTAAATTGAGCTAAAGTTAGAACTTAGCCTCGGACTAAAATCTAGTCTGGCGTCATGAACCCGGCCTGTTGTTATTACGTCAAACGCATACAGCCTATTAAATAGTAGATAAATCTAGTCATTCCTTAGATCAAAACAATCACTTTTCCATTTTAGGTAAGCAGTTCTTGTTTAATATTGCTTGAATCTGTATATAATAAGATCGCCTTCAAAAAGATACAAAGCAAGAAAAGAACAAGTACTTTAAAAAATAACAATGACTTAACTTGGAAAGACTGAGCACATCAATTTCATGCTTTAAATCTAAATAAAAGTACAATTTTTAAAAAGTATGTAGATACATAACTTTCAATCTCACTTTTATCCTACCCACTCACACAAACACATATAGACACACAAACACACACACAGGGAAAAAAAGCAAACAATAACTTTTCCAAGAACACAGCTGACAGTACAAATAATCCAATAAAAAAAACACAATCACATGACAGATCAAAACATGATAATAACACAATTACAAAGAAAAATAAAAAATTAGAAAAAAAAAGAAATTAAAAATTTAAAACATTCACCTCAGCATAAAGCCAATCAGTCATGAGTCAGTTTTCAAACCATACAGTTCATTCAATCTGAAATCTCAAACACGAGCACCAAATATTATCATATTTTCCATTTAAAACAAAACACAACAATAACAAAGAAAAAACAAACTTAATTATATATTTATGGTTTTGATCGTTTTTTTGACCAGATGACAGTAAAAAAAACAATTTCCATTCTTTATCAATTAAGTATGTTTCTTTTACTTCTTTGTTCATTCATATTATAGAATAAATAAAAAACACCAAAAGACCTCTTTTATGTCACATGTCCATTGGAGGTACAAAACAACAAGGAGGAAGGAGGAATTGTGTGTTTGCGAGGGCATAGGGGAAAAGGGGGGTGGGGGGGATGGGCGGGTGAGGGAGGGCAAGGGGTGGCTTGGGGGGGGTGGGGGTTGGAGGGAAATCCTTTAAGCTGCGATATGATTTGTTTATAAAAATATAAAAATAAAAGGACACATAAAGTCTGATATTGTAGAGTGTCTCCTCTCATTTGATTTGTCTGTATACATATATAATGAATAATGTGTCCAGATGAAGATCCTGATGAGAATCCTACGGAAGGTCCGGAAGTTCTGAAGATGGTCCTAATGAAGGCTGATGTTGTAGTCATCTTTGTCTCTTTCAACCTTTGGATAAGTTGTAGTTCTGAACTTATTGTCTATTTCTTACACAACAGTTTACACAGTAATACATTGACAGAATTCATTCACAACGAAATGCAACATCCTGAAAAACCAGTTGAAGATTGGTTTCAAAACATGAGAATGAGAGGTTTCACCCATTTTGAGAAAATCTATTGTTATTATTGATCCCAATATACATGTAATTATATTGGTGTGTAACAGTTCAGTCTCAATATTGCTCCTGATCATATATTTTCTACAAAACCAACCATTCAATAATATGGACTAGACTTGTTACTTCCAGGAAATTTCAAATAAGAGACAATTATCGTTCTTACTTCCCTTGGAGTGTCTTGCTCTTCAAGATTTGGAGTATTGACTCTCTCATTTACAGTTGAATATAATTGTTTTCTATAAACATTATCATATCGTAATATTTCATGTCTTAACACTTTCAATGCTAAGGTTATTTCTCAAACTAACTAGATACATCAAAATCTTCAACATTAGCTTGTTAAATCAGATTTCAGTTGACTGACATATGCCAAAAGTCTGAATTTCAGGCTTTTGGCATGTCAGTTAACTGAAATCTGATTTTTCGGGCATATGAACCCCTTGAATCTGAATATTCTGCATGTTTCAGTACAATTAGAATTGTACCCTGTTGTGAAAGGGTTAAAATGATATAACAGACAATAATAAATAGTACATAAACACAACCATTGTCTGACTAGAGTGAGAAAATAGAGTAATAATAATAATAATCTGATCAGTGTAAAGTGACTCTATTATGTCAATAACAATAAAATGTAAAAACAGACCTTGAAAGGAATCAGAGCAATCGTAAGTGAGTGGATTTGAAAAAAACCCAACCCAGCAGCCTACCAGAAATAGGCCCATTCAGGGCTCATTTTGCCGGCAAGTATGCATTGTAACCCTGAACCATACGGTTGTTTAAAGATGGATGCCGGAGTTCCTTCTGCCAGCAAGTATAGAGCTCCAACATTCATTTTACCGGCTTCCAGCAAAAAACTGGTAGTCTGACACATATGAGCAATTGAATGTGCTAGCTGCAAGATCCAGAAAGTGGACGTTGTCATTGGAATGGTTTTTGTGGACATTCTCATTTCCATTAACGTTTTCCTTAAGTACTGTAATAGTATATGTAGATGTCTATATATTGATATGTAGAATGGGATGTGGATAAGAATCAGCATCATATGAATGAATGTCTTTTACAAAGAGTCTGCATACATAACATAATATGCAATATAATATAATGTTTTATGTTTGTATTGCAGTTAGAAAAACATTTTCAAAATCAGTGTAAATATTATTCTATAAAAAAATTGATTGGCAAATAAAATATTCATTATATTATGAATAATCATAATGATAAAAAATCAACCCCCATCAATGTTGACTAGATTCGTCTTCTTCATCTTCTACGAGTGGAGACCGCCCGATCCTCTCCGAGCCACGAAATGCAAGTTTCTGTGTCATTTCATAGTCAAAGTAAGACAGTGGGTCATCCTCTATAAAGTCATCATACTCCAACTCCAGACCTTCGGCCTCCGATGGCGTTGCGAGGCTCAGTGTTGGAGAGGACACGTTGGTCTTGCTGCCTCGACTGCTGCACTTGCTCAGAACACTAGGACTGTCTACTTCTGCATTCTGGCAGAGTCTGGAAGGGTCCGTATCGCCTGGTTTGGCCGGCCGTGGACTGCGGGAGTTTGGGTTGGGGTGAGGAGAAGATGTGGCAGGTTTGTTATCACTGTTACTGGGTATCACGATGTGAACGGGGGACAGGGTGGTGGGCTGGATGGTGGCGGGGGAGGGGCTCACGGGGCTGCTTGAGGCAGTAGGAGTGACAATGCGTCTTTGTGACGGGGTGAGGGGACCGGGGCGTGGCGGGGGTGGGGGTATGACCACAGGGCTTTGGGTGAGTGAGGCGTATTTCTGTGAATTCGATGGTGTCAGGCACGAGGAATTTTTGGAAGGTGTGATGGTGGCGCATGGTGTCTTTGATGAGGGTGATGGGGTTGGTAGTCTGGTGATGGTTGAAGATAGGGGAATGGGACGGGGGTGTAATGTCGGTGTCACGGATGAAGGGGTGTGGAACAGGGAAGGTTTTAGAGTCTCGTCCTTTTTCAATGTCCCACACTCAAATTCAGGTGCGTCCTCATCCGCACTTTCACATATGGTCAGTTCATCGCATTTGGACTGGACAGAGGAGTAAGATTCTGTAAGGGAGGTAGGGCGACGAACCTTGGAGCTCCTGCCTGGCAGGTGAGAGGAAGCGGCCGAGTCAGTGGAGTCACTTTTCACCATGCTGTTGACGTGAGAGGGCGACTCTTGGCTGCTGGTGTCGATGAGAGGAATCTCCTCCGAGGGAGGTCTGTGAGTAGGCCTGTGCCTGTCATAAAAGTTCTTCCCCATCTCGTTCCACGCTGTCTTCACAAAGCTGGACTGTGGCCAGTTCACCTCTGCCTTTGTCGTGGACACAGACTTTGCCTTGGATGACCCGGATCCATCCGAACTTGCCTGAGCGTCTTTGTTACTGGACTCGATGTTGCTGGTCTTTCGTGACCGACCTTTCTTGGTCAGCAGGTCAAACTTGGAGGGTGGGGCTTTGGTTGCATTCTGGGAGAACTGGACACATGGGGTCAAAGGTTGGGATGTGTTTGTGCCCGAGTTTGATTTGTGAGTCCCCACACTACTCCCTTTTTTTACCCCTTTCTTCACTGTGGTGTAGTCCTTGGAATCAGTTTTGGGGTTTGCACCTCCACTGGAGCCCGACGGTTTAAACAATTTAATCTTGCTCTTACTGCTTGTGCTGGAGGTGCTGGTCGTTCTCTGTTTGCCAGGACGTTTGGAGTCATGCTTTCCCTTCCCATCAGCCTTATGACCTTTACCAGTCAGAGGTTTCTCCATATCCACGTAGATGGCACCACCGTCCGGGCTACTGGCGTTACTGGTGCTGCTCTGCTGGCTTTGCTGGCTTATCTGACTGCTGGTCATGATGTGGGGATGCTGTTGCTGCGGTTTGTGGTTGTTGTCAGAATGCGCCATGGCCATCCCACCCCGGGCAGGGCTTTCTCCCACTGGTGCTGATGTGTACTTGACCCTTTTCTGCAAGATGGTGCGTTGTACGAAGACAAAGATGACAGTGGCAATGATGATGATGACACAAAGGCCGATGCCCACCATGGTGATGGTACTGCCCATGACCGTCTTCTCCTGGTACGGGAACAGAACGGGGGCGGCTGTCTGATCATCCTCCGGCACTGGGGACACAGAACAGAGCAACATCACCATTATTTATGATCTACACTGATAACGAGGTTTAAGTATATCTCATTACTATATTTTTAATCTCTCATTTTTGTCTATTGATTTTAGTGTTCATTTAAAAAAAAAAAAATCTTTTATCTTACATACTGTATTTTCCTTTTTTTTTTCAATTTTCGTATTTCTTTTTGTCTTCCTATCAAACCTTTAACTATATGTTTGATCGTAGTTTGTCCATCTCTGCGTTCTACTTCATGATCTCTATGTCTTTGTATGCCCAAAAGACTTGTAAAATACTTCCCCTGCTGAGGAATTGATAAAGTTATCTCACCTTACCTTAAACTGCTGGAATAACTAAACCACTCTGAATATCTCTCTCTCTCTCTCTCTTTCTGTCTCTACCTCTCCATATTCTCTCTGAAACCTGTGTAATTTGTTTTCACTTCCTGTCCCTCGAAAAACAAGACTCATCACAACTATACAACTATATTACTTTTAAAAAAGAACATTTACAGGAATATTTTTCATCTATGTCCATGTATAAAACTTGTTCTGATGATCCAATTGTTTGGTTCAGAGAGAAATATGCAATAAACCGACCCTGTTCAGAGGGTGGCAATGATAAAATTGGTACAATACTATGTCAACTTCACGCTACAGAAAGCAGGAAAAGCACTGGATGTTTGTGACGTATGAAGACTACCACCACATTTTGGTCTTGTCTTGTCTTTGTCCACTATCCATTAGCCTATCAACCAGTCCACCTATTATACCATTCATATTCACAGCACAAGCTATACCACTCCTACCCCCCCCCCCCCCTTCTTCCCCAGCCTCGGTTTTTTTTCTTCTAAATATCACTCGACTGACTTACCCATGCTGTCGTAATGTGCAACAAAACCCTGGGTATGGATAGGCAGAGTGGCTTCCCCATGACGGACATCGTTAGGGGGTGGGGTCAGGTAGCTGGTGGTCAGTTCCACCCTAAGGGCCGGACCAGAGCTGATCACTTTGACCGGATACCCGCTGTCCTTGGATGAGAACAGGAGTGTGGCTGATGGGGACTCCCCATCCCGTACTCGAACCGCCTGCCGACTGATGTTGAGGGCGAAGTATCCGAAGGTCAAGGCCACGACCCAATCTTCCCGTGTGCGGACGGTCCAAACCGCCTGCCCGTAGCACCGACCTGTGGCAATTATCTCCCCTGTGGGGTCCGTCTTGGTACAGCCGCAGGGACACTTCCTGTCTATGTCTGGGGCTTGTAAGGGGGAGCTGGGGATTACGTCTGATTGGAGGGGGGGTGGAGTGATGTGGGGGAGAGGGTTGTAAGGGTGTGGGAAGGAAGGGATGTGGGGGTGTGGAGTAGGGAATGTGTGGGAGGAGCATGTGGAGAAAGGCGATGTGAGGGAGGGGAATGTTGGGGGGGGGATGAAACGTGTTGAATAGGGAATGTGAGGGAAGGGGGATGCGGGGGAGTGCGATGTGGGGAAGAAGGGTGTGGGGATGTACGGGAGGGGGTGTGGGATGTGGACAAAGAGGGTGCGGTGGGGGGGGGATACAACAAGAGACAAAAATTAGTACATGATACTAGTATTGTTCGGTTGCTTTTTTATCCTCCACTTTTTAATAGGCAGACCTCTCTGGGCTAATCAATGTGCCCTAACAAAGAAATAAATAGCAAACTTACTCGAATATCTCACCCAGTCACAGTATACTGACACAGGGCCAGCAGTTCCAATTGTATTCCCATAACCTCGAGCTCCTGGTGGAACAGCTGCTATAATGGCGATTATAGGTATAAGAGACTTACAGACACACACAGACAGTCAGATGGACAGACAAATAGGAAGACAGTCTCACATACCAGGAAAAGTGTTAGAGCAAGGCTTCCACTCGAAAGGAAGTCCTTTACCGAACAGACAGACAGATAGACACACAGACAAGCATGCAAACATACACCCATCCATCCATACATCCATACCTACCAGGGCAGGTACTAGAGCAAGGCTTCCACTCAAACGGATGTCCTTTACAGAACAGGCCGCCATCTTTAGGCGCTGGCTGGTCGCACATGCGCACTCGGCTCCTCCTCCCCACGCCGCAGAGGACTGAACAGTTGGACCAGGCAGACCAAGGTCCCCATACGCCATCTATCGGTAGGTCTGGATGAGACAGGGCGGGAACGTACATTTTTTTTAAATATTTGGAATATATCAGTTGTTTTAGAATCAGACCTCACTGTGAAAAAGTTAAAAGACGGGAAATATGTTTGACCGTAAATGTCACCAAGATATATGGACAAAGTAGAGTTCGTAGGTCATAACGATCTGACTTTGAAACAGTCAGATCTGAAAATAAATGCACTCAAACTATTGATACTGGTTGCCGAGCGAGTTAACACATAACATATGAACAAACACTTCAATTCTAATAGAAGAAAAAATAAACGAAGTAAATCATGACCCGAGGGAAGGAACTATGACGTAGAAACATCCATATTTTTTTTGTTTTCATAATTAGAGAGTCCGATACAAAAAGGGACGGAAAAACAAAACAAAAAACAGGAAACCATCCTTCAGGCTAGGAAAACTTAATCAACAACTTTGGATGTTGAAAAAAATAAAAATAAAGTCAGCTGATCTAAACAAACACAGCAAAATAAAAAAAAACAACAATAGATCAAAAGTCGATATAATACAGATATATAGAAAAAGTAAAAGTGAGTCCGTTAGAGCTTTATTGCTCATTGACCCGGAGCTAATCCCAGTTTTTGTAGCATGAAGCGGACAAATGGCAATGGTTGCCATCCTCTGGATAGGACGCTGGTCTATCGCAGAGTACTTTCCCCAACCCAAATTATGGATTGGTACCCATTTTACACCTGGTTGCGGTGAGGCAATTGGAGTATATTTTTTTGCTCAAGGAAAACCCGAAGTGCCACTAGTAGGGATCAAACCCGGAGCCCCCGGGCTCTGTGCTGCGTCGCAACCAGTTAGGCCACAGCACCTCCACAGATATAGAGCAAACCAAAACAGTGCAGGGAAAAGAAATAACCACAACTTACTTCAACCCTGTGTCGACCTACACTTGCACTAATTCCTTTGCAGTCCAACAGAAAAATAAGGTGCACAAGATAAACAAACGTCTACGGGCGTCAATACTACGACCCTAGGGCATTGTTGCTTCCATATACAATTAATAATACAAAAGTACAAAAATAATCACCATAATTCCACACAAAAAATAAAAATTAAAAAAAATCACAGAGTAAAACGAAAAAATAGGTAGAAACAAAAAGTAGACAAATATATAACTAAGATTTCTAAGACACCAAACGGTCTTTACAAACAACAACAACAACAACACAACAGCAATGATAACAACAACAAACGACAGCAACAATAAATAAACAACAACATCAAAGGTTCCGGTGCACGACAGCAAAAGCAACCAAGAATCATCTGGCCATGAGGCCATGCCGAGGCGGGGGAAGGAACAGGTCAATAGGTCAAGGTCAAACTTACCATGAACACACGAGCCGGCAGTTATTATAACGTTGGCATTGGGAGGAAATCAAACAATCAATTCAATTACGGCAAAAAAAAAAGCAACACAATGATACAAGAGCTTTCATTCATTTTACAGTTGAACCTGGGGTGTCTAATTTTGGTTAATTTATTATGATTCTTCTTTCAAATTATGGCTCGCTTTATTTTAATGCAATAACCTTGTCTTGTAGACTATATATTTTCTTCCCTCAAAGTACAATAGTATCAAACTATCAAATACGTATACTGCATAAAACAAAGGGAACAATTCATGTTCTGCATAATTTTCACTAAATGCATATTTTATTTTCTCCGCTTGGTCTTCCGATACAGATGGAATCATCCCTTATCGAATCGCCTTAGGGTTAATCGTTTCGAAGAGACTTCAAGGTAGCAAAGATACCATGTATAGGAAATCACACTTCATGACCTTTTATAGAAATTTGATCCATCCAAGATTGCGTAGAGCAAAGATGCTTTAAACAAAATTGAAACTGTAACAAAACAACAAATAGGGTAAATAATACTTATTATTTTTATTTTGCATTTACAAAATCAGCTCCATTCACTTACAAGTTACTTAATTAAATACACCGGACCATCTTACCTGAATCTGGCCACGCGGACACAGTCAGCCGTCGCTGCTCATGGTAAACATTCTCTCCACTCACGCTGACGTACACGAAGAGAAAGCCCGAAGCCTTCCGCGACTTGTTGAACATGCCGCACTCAAATGTCATCTCGGTTTGGTCTGGGGCGGCCTCTTTCTCCGTTATGTACGTGCTTCGAAGAGGAGACGCTACGCTTCCCAAGGCCGCTGGGTGGAGCGAAAATACCCGTATCCGGTCTACCAGAGAGCATGATGGGTGTGAGTATGTGACGGTGACCGCGTCCTCGCAAGGGAAGACGGTTGGCGATTTCAGGTTTAGGAAATACTGCCCGCTCCATTCCACTGACATTACGTTACTGGTGGCCACTGGGGGACTCTCTGGGGCTTCGGACTGGATGACTGCCTGGTAAAATCCGGCCACGTCGAATAACTGGCACATTAAGGTCATTGTGGAGAAGGAAGTGGTCAGAGCAGTAAAGTCCTCTTTGAAAATAACTCGCCCGTCTGGTAGACTTTGTAAAGTTTCCCGCTCAGACCCTCCTCTCCGTTGGAACAGGATTTTCAAGTGGAGAGGAAACTGGTGGAGTAAGGGGGTACAGCTCGCCTGGGATAGAACGCGTAGCTCCACGTTAACCGTCTGGGCCTTGTGGGTGTCTGGAAGGGACAGCACCATGTCTGGCCACACAACCTTCACCTTGGCCGTTGCAAGCACCCTGCCCTTGACCCTTGTGAACATGCGCAGCGTGTAGTGGCCGGCAAACTCCAGCACCCCGCAGGACACGGACAGCGTGCCAGAGGTCTTGCCACGTGACAGGGCCAAGCTTGTTATCAGCTGACTGGACTCGGGACTCTGAGGGATGGACAAGATGTTTGAGATAAGACAAGAAAAGACATGACAAAAAAAGACAAGTCAAGATCGCTTTATTGATCCCTCAATGGGGAAATTATTTTACAATGTTACATAAACAGATATAGCGATACTTCATAAAACAGGAAGAAGAGATACGCAAGTACGATCAAACAGATATTAGATAAAACACTTGAATGATAAAGTACATCGAGTCCAGATTTCACTTGCAATCACTCACCGCCATACAATGTTCAAACACTGAAATATTAAAAAAAACTTTGAAAAATGCGTGTTCTTATACCATATAAAAAAGATTCAGTGTAATTTTGAATATTTTGCCTATTTCAGTTTGGTTGGAATTATACCCCCATGACTAACCAACCAATCAACTAACAAACCAACCAACCCTCTATCTAACCAACCCACCACCTACTCACCAACCATCCAACCAAGCAGTTAACCAACCCATCCATCCACCAACAAACCAACGAACCCATCAACCAACCAAACAGCCAGCCAACCAACCACTTAAACAAACAACCAACTAACCAACCCACCAACCAAGTGGTTAGCCCGCTGTCTCGTGCTGCCGATGCGTGTCGTAGCTGGGTCCCGGGTTCGAACTCCACTCCGGTAAATTTTCTACTTTTTGGTGTTCTTTTTTCATTTTTCAGCATTCTTTGGCTTTGTCTCGTTTCTGCACTGCATGTTATCTCAAGTTTGACCAATTTCAACCAACCAACCAACCAACCAACCCACTAAGACTCTCACCTTTCCTCGATACTCCAGTCTGACAAATGCGTGTGGCCAGGAGACATTGGAAGGCAGATGGTAGCCAACCTCCAGGGGTCCCGTAAACAGCGTGTAGTTGGCAGGGGGTCGAAGCCAGTACAGGGGTTCTGTGCAAAAAACAAAAGAAAAGAGAAAAAAAGGAAATTCATTTTTTTTTTATCTGTGCGCCTATATTCAATTCTATTGGGTGCGAGAAAAAGGGAAAAAATAATAGTAATAATAACTATAATAATGATGATGATAATGATAATAAAGAGACTCGTAACAAAATGCCTGAAATAAATGTATTTCAAAAACGAATAGATCTATTATATGCCCACGTTTTAACATGCATTATATCAAATATTTTAGAAATGTGAACTCTAAAGCAATGCTAAGGCTGGTACCTAAATTACAGATTATTTAAGTTGGAACTCAAAACCAGCATTATAATTATGAGATATTAGAAGTGGCGTCACATGCTAGGAAATATGTAATACGCACTATTTTCATCATCACCATCATTATTTTTATTTCATTATTATTATCACCATCAGCATCATTTTTATTATCATTATTATCATCATCATGATCATCGTGTATGTATCAACATGCTCCTACCCCCAGCACGGGAATCCATGCCGATGGATTGAGCTAATTAAGCGGTACACGAGAACAGTGCAAACAGTGCTTTAACTCTTTCAATGCTAAGGACACAAAAAATCTTCAGGATTTTCCTGTTCTTGAACTAGATAAATCAGATTTCAGTGAACTGATATATATATACCAAAAGCCTGTATATCATTCACCAACATTTTAAAAGATTTGCATAAATTATATTTTAGTTGGGCTAGAATCATAGCTCGATGTAAAAGGGTTAAATGGACAATCAGTGCCCCGG
>JAUEKZ010189794.1:0-12441 GCA_031471865.1 Melibe leonina | reverse complement strand
TGAAGCCAAAAGAGAAGAAACAGAGAAAGCAACCACCAGAGGCGCTCGCAAAAATGTCTTTTATCAAAGATCAACAACAAACACCATGTAAGCGTGAGTTGCTTGAGATCTTGATAAAATCTTTATGTAGCTCCTATTGCGTACATGACTGCCAATAAAAACAGCATGGGTTCGCAGGAGCGACCATACATATTTAATTATCTCTTAAAAATATATACCAGTACAAACACAAAAATGAAACAACTACAATGAACAGATCTACAATGGTTCAGATTCAGAAGATCAAGGATTTTTGACCACCCTTGGTATGGTATACCAAATCAGTCCTTAGCAAGTAATCCAGTAGTGATGTACCACATTCATGAAATGGGGAATGACAAAGTACCATCAAACATAACACGAGCTATCTCTACTATGAGGGACCAATAACAAACATACTGTGTGAATGAGTTTTTATACTGACAAGAGCCTGATTTTCATAACCTTTTATGATGTCTTTAATGCCCTTCTCTACCCTTAACACTGGAAGTGGAAGCCACCGATGGAGCAGATATTACATTATTCACAATTTTTTATTCCATTAAAAATTCCCCATGATTTTTATACTTCATGAAAAGTGCATGATGAGCTCAGGGTAAATGGGACTTTTAAAGAATAGGCTGTGCCAATTACAACTACACAGTATCATTCTTCATTCACATTTGTAATATCTTATGGTATGAAAAGTCATGCACTTAAAGAAATACATGAAACGCATTCAAACTAAAGCTTCTTTTTTTTTTTTTTTTTAAAGAAAAATCAATGTCTAGAATTATAGTCACTCTAAATAGGCAAATATTTAACATTCAAGTTATTTTATTTGGTATGACAAACTTCTAATAACTGAGAAATATGAAGGGTTTACAATATCAATGCATGAGATTGTACAGTGAGACTGATGGGCTTAAACACTAAACATTCAAAGTTGTCATCAATATGTTTTCAATTTCAATGCATATATGGCACAGGACAAAAGGATTGAGTGCCAATACGAACAATCACAAAAAAACCCCAAAACAAACCAACCTAAACACAACTATAAAATATTAAAATTAAAAGCCCCAAAAAACTGCCACAGAGCTTAAAAGTAAAAGTGGTTGAAATTTGACAGACTAATTATAAAGGTGCTAGGAGAAAACCAATCAAATCCAAATCATATAAATCCTTCATGATATCACTGTGACAAACATAAAGTAAAGACTAAAAATGTCTAATAAAACGCAGTTTACAATATTAATTTTTTTTCACTATTACAGTTTGTTGAAGTAATTGTAAAAAATGGATATTAAAATGAATTGCAAAAAAAGAAAAAAACCAATTAATCTGCCAACAAATAACAACATTTCATCTTGCAACCACATTACTTATCATAAATTGCACTTGTCAATTTGAAAATCATAACAAATTAAACCACTGACATGAAGCAAAGTATGGAAAACGTAAAAAAATAATAATTTTAAATCATCAAAATTCTAATCGACACAGAGACAAAAAGCAATTGATAATCACTGATCTTTTTTATCATCTCCACGAACATTTGTATGAGATGTCACTGGAGAGTCCAACTGACTTTTTTCGAAGACAGACTTTGGTTCAGCTGCTAATCCTTGTAGGAAGATGATCAACCGACAGGTTAAAAGTAAAGAAAATATGATGGCAGGACTCATCTTCTCTAGCCCTTCATCGAGGGCGTAATGAGCATAGATGTCATTCATGGTGATAATAAGCAAAAACAAATTTGCAACTTCCTTCAAAACACCTGGTGTGAAAAAAAAAGTTAAATGGGGAAAAAATGGTTAAGTGCACAGGGTCAATTTGCTGTGTTGTAGTAAAGCATTTGAAATTATTGGAATAAAACATTCTAATCCAAAAAGCAGAAAAAGACAAATCTCGCCATTTTAAAAATGAAGTTGGCCTGAAAAATTTGAATTTTCTTCTCCCTCAGAAACACAACCCCTTCCCCTTGTAACGTAACATTGTTAATTTAACCTATATCTCTCTTCCTCTACCAAGTGTATCATTAAAGCACACAAACTGTAGATAAAACAGTTTAATGTATTTTCAAATCTCCTTGAATATATAAAAAGATCTACAAAGGGATTTCAAAACGTCAATAGATTTTCTTAGTGCCACACTGGGCACAAATAAATATATAACATCCATCTTAATACCCCCACAGATCCTAAATATTCCATGTTGCAGAATATAAGAGTGAGTAACCTTAGACACTTATTCCTATTTTTGTAAATCCGAAATCTGCATATATTTACCTGGAAGAAATGCTAGGAAGGCCCCACACACTACTTCAATTGAACCAACTGTCTTTCTGTATGTATGTGGATTGGGTTTCCATCCAGTCTGCTTTACTAAAGGAAATACTTTTGAATTCCTGATGTACGTCTTCCGCTGAAAATAAAAAAGCGAAACTCAAGTTATAATAGTACATCAATGAAACACAAACTGAAGACTTGTCCAAATAACTGCGTCTAGCATTGGGGCAAGTGTCTGAATAAACACAGCCAGAAAAAAAAAGGCAGATGCTGCTTGCCTGGACTTGGGTGAATAGCATCTTGCCACTCGCTTGACCTCAGATGGCGAATATTTTGCGAATTGCCCTGCCTGTAAAATCTATTCGAACGATAAGGCTGATAATGTTGCCACTGGTCTGTGGAGATTTCTGCCCATCATTATTTTTAAATAAATAAGTTTATTTTTAGACGCAGTGACCTTCCTTCAAGTAAAGAAAGACATTACACATGGTTTTTTTTCTTTATACCCTTGGATAACAAGATCGCCCTGGACCAGAAAATTTATGTGGTTATTCAGGGGTTTTCAATAGTTACTAATGATATAAAACAACAAAATTGGAACCGGAGGTCTTATCCAGGGCTTAAACTGTATCGTCTACCGTCACTTGACAATTGTAAAAAACCAACGGCTGCATTTCATGAAGCCATTCAGAAAGAATCATGTAGACCATTTAGGACAGAAGTCAATATTATTGGGGTGGATTCCATCTAAATAATGACTACGCCTATATGGGTGAGTTAACTTTATATTTATTTTTTTTCTCTGATTTCTTCTCATTTTTCTCCTTTCTTGGGTTTTGTCTCGTTTCTGCACTGAATATCATTTAAAGTTTGACTCACTCTTTGAATTCATGGCTGTGATTATTTTCACTCAGTTACCAATAAGAAAATGATTCTCACCATATAATGTGAATAAGACAATTCTGTGTAAATTTCTTATATACCCAGCGCTGCTTGAGAAGGTAGGTGTACTACCCTTGTGTACTCAGTCCTAGTTCTGGATAGCAAGCGACCCTGTCTTGTTAGCAACAAAAATTTAAAACAGGAGGGGATGACCACAAATCTCAACGGCCAGTTGATTAGCAAAACACTAGACTAGCCGCCAGGGGATGAGTGAGAGTAGCAAAATGCAGCCACCTGAGCTTGGGTGAGGAGCGACAAAAATACTGATTCCTCAATTTGTTAAGCATTGAAAATAAACATGTATCACAAATCTCTTAGATTAAAATAAAAGATGTTGGTCTAATTACCATTTCTTTGTAAATATCGGCATTGACAGAAGGTGTCAATTTTATCGTGCCAACGAAGATAAAAAACAACCCTAATGTGAGCCCCAAAACTTTCAATGCCACTGAAGCCATTTCTCTTCCGATCAAGATGAGCAGTTAAAATAGTGATATAATTATTTTGGCAGCAATTTTGCACTCAAGCCTTTTATCCACGAATTTAAATATTGTAAAGAATCTCCCTGACTCCGTTGGTCGTTGACTGCGAATTTGAAGAGGGGAAAGAAAAGCGACAAGTGAAAAAGTCTCCACCAAGCTTTCGGCTTTTACCAACTCTTTTTGCTTTAGAAACCAAAAATAGATCTTTTCATGTTTAAGTGAATGTTAATACCCTAACGGTATAATGCGTATGCTACAGGCCATCGGCCTCTTGAGTTCAATGCTTAAGTCATCGACTTTTATTCATAACCTTCTGCCGTTACAATTTATCCAAATTCATAAGAAAAGAAAGAAATTGGCGACAGCAGAGCATAGGGAATAAATTGAGAACTGTACATTATTTTTGTAGCATAAATGCTTGGAAACACTTGGAATTATCGGTACCGGAAGTAGCGCAAGTAGGGGACAAAAAAGGGATAAAAATAAACAAACAGCACAGCTTGATACCTGTGAGGAAATTGTAATTATTTTGATTATAAATTATTCACATTTTACATTTAATCTAAACAACAATAATTAGTTCCGCTTTTGTTTTTATTGTTTTTGAACCCTCTTAGATTTTTATTTGAACAAAAAAGATGGCAGTTATAGATAGACGTCTATTAATATTAGCTGTCTATCTTTGTGCCGAAATAGAAATCCACTAGGCTAGCAATCCACCGTAGGTTATCTAGATAATGAAAGAATGGTTTAAAATAAGCTCTTCTCCTTGCTCTCTCTCTCTCTATATATATATATATATATATATTTCTCTCTCTCTCCCTCAACCACACACTCCCTCCCTTCATCTCTGTCTCTCGTTCTTCGTACCGGCACTGTATGGTGTGTTTGTGTGAGTCAACTCTAGATAGTCTAATTTCTGATAGAACACATATTTACTCAGGTTTTTCAATTAATCAGAACCTAGACTAGAGCCTGCAAATCCTACCTTGTATCAATCAACCTTTTAAAATTCAATTGATTTGTCTGCTCTGGAATAAACAGCACAAAATGAAATGCAACATTTTTGCTTTTTTTATGGCTGTTGGTTTTCTCACTCAGCTTGAGAGTAAGAACATTTCTTATTTTCAAACATTTTGTAGGGTACATGAATAAGAAAATTTCTTATTCTCACTCGCACAGCAATAAGACCATTCTTAGAAAATTATTCCCATTGCCGCTTGGGATAGTAGGTCAGAGAATCAATTGAAACATTTCTCAATCAATTTACATTGGCGTACACAAAATTCTGGTGACCATCTATCCGAGTTTTTAGGTACATTCTGGTGTGTTCCTTACAAGTAACTGTTACAAATTTTTCTTGCTTTTATTTGAAATTAAAAATAAATCGTTTATTAGAGCCTAGTAGCTCATCAAGTCCGAGGTTATCTAGGTTTCTGTAGCTTGAAGCTACAGAATACTGTAGTTAAAACATGGAACAATTTACAATACAAATCTAAAAATGCACCCTCTGTGGTTACGATTGATAAAATATTGGAGGTAATGTGCGTTAAGTTTATGATCGACCATTTTGAACCTGCGGATTCTTCTTTCAATTTCATTACTTTTTGTTCTGTTTTCATAACGTTCCTGGAATGTCTTTTCTATTTTGTTTGAATTTGAAAAAGTTCTATTTGCAAAATGTGGCCCTTTTTCCAGGGCTTTTGAAGGCTACCAGCCTGTATATATGCTCTGTAAATGTGATATGATATGGTTGCCACCCTCTGGATAGGAAGCTGGTATATAGCAGATTGCTCTCCCCAACCCAAATCCTGGATTGGTACCCATTTTACACCTGGGTGAGGTGAGGTATTGGATTAAATTTCCTTGCCCAAGGAAAAATCTAAGTGCTGAGGGTAGGAATTGAACCTGGTTCTCTCTGGTTCTGTGCTGTGTCACTACCAGTGAAGATGTTTTAATTCATATTAATATGTTAAGTCATGATTTATCCTCATTTGTTTTACAGGCGTTTTGAATGTGAGGAGTAATCTGTCATCTGTGAAGAGCAAGTTTAATGCTTTTGAAGAATCAAGCATAATGTCAGACTCTGAGGAATGCAGGATAGATCTGATGGATTATCTTGATGATCTTGGATATTCAATGGATGAAGGATCAGAAATGACAAATGACGAAGAGGATCTGCCTACTGCTCTGATTGTTGCTAATATACCACCAAGTATATTTGATAACCTAGAAGCGCAGGTGAGAAACTTTTAGATAAAAAAGTCGAAATTAAAAAAATGTTTCTCTTTAAGCATGTGGTAATCAAAGCATGGTTAACCCTGAAATTTTTTTCATTTAATTGCAGGGATTAAAATGAAAACAATTTTAATTTTTTTAATTTTTAAAATGTTTTGTTTACATGCACTGAGGGAAATCAGTGTTTAAAAAGATAGAGTGACAATTAATTATCAATAAAGCTAATTTCAGAGGGGGGTGGGGTAGAAGGGGGATATAAAGAAAGTATGTTTATCAAATGGATTCAATTTAGTACCAGTAAAAGTCTTCACTAGTTACAACTCTATAAATCCTGCAATAAGGTCTTAAACTGAGCATAATGATAGATAAAGACTATCTCAACATTGTTTCATCATAAACTCTGTTCACAGATGCATTTTGAAGAGATCTTCAAACAACTGGACAATGATGTAAGCTTCATCTATCTGAAGAACTTTCGTAGAGCTCGTCTACAATTTTCCTCCTCAACAACAGCTGGAGTTGCTCGATTGAAATATGATGGTTTGCTTGTTGCAGATTACAACATCAAATGCTTTTTTTCTCAGGTACCATTTAAGGTTATTTTCAGTTGTATATTAATCTTTATCACAGCCTTTCACCTCTAGTCAAAATATAGGCCACGGACGAGACATCTTATGTGATCTCTGCAGATCTCTGTCTACACATTGTTTCCAGGTCTCCCATGGCCTACCCCTGTCTTTTGCTCCTGATTAGTTCCAACTCAATGCCTGCTTCCAGCTTTACGTAGGGTATGATCAATCCGTAGCCATCTTCTCTGTCCGATCTCAATTTTGACTGGCTTCTGTCCTGTTCTTTGCCATAGTTCTTCATTTCTCATCTTGTCCTCCCAGCTAAACCACACAATTTGCCCTGTGGTGACTCAGGGTATGGAATGGAGAGTCAATGAAGTAACGGAAGGACTTTGACTGATTGATTTCGGTGGCAAAAATGTACTGACAGAGTTTATTAACACTAATGAATATATACATACATATTTTTGTACAACAATATCACTGAACATAGGTTACAATAAATGCATATTTATAGCTGTCTAATACATGGCTGCAGAAAATGAAAGAAATTGCTCACTTATTTGCGAGTGCGGTCAGCGTAACACTATACTTGCCGGAAGGAAGCGACCCGTGGTGGGCAGGGATGGGCAGCGGTGGTGGTGGCATGCCATCGTGTAATGGGTCAGAGCTGTATGAAACCACTTATTGCCGTAACAAAACCCCCCCCGCTGTCCTGTACTACGCTTAACTACATATTTGGCATCAAACTGTCTTTAAAGATCTCTTTGCTCTGTACATCTCTGTATTTTATGTTAAATGTTTGTGTTTATTTCTAATTGAAGTGTGAAAAAAGTGAATTTTTCATGTTTTCATTTTTTTGGTATTGAGTAATTATCTGTTGTGCAGGTCCTCCCTCACTAAACTTTTTGTGTTTATAAGACTAATAGAAAAATACATCATCTACCTTTATTGTGTTAAAAAATCTTTACGTTTCGTGGAAAACTTTATTTTATGGTAATTTTAGGAAAGGAAGTCCCAATTTTCTGCTTACCTGATATCACGTTATGTACTTCAACATTAATTGTACAATCGCAAATCGCGCTGGCTTAGTAAACAAAATTTGCAGAATATGTTTGTAACAGATGCCTTACAAGAAAAGAAAATACCTGTGCATTGTGAAACTCAGATTGCAGACATATTTATAACATTTGGTGTGGGATGCACGGACATCAAACAGAGAGGCACAACACATAGTGGAGTTGAGACGCATTCTGTTCGTCAGCACCGGAGCAATTGGAAATATCTCTGAGACAAGGAAGCAGAAATAACCCTTTTCTCGGACATGCCTAATTTTTTGACGACCCAGGGCCTTCGACTCTGACATCTTTGACTTAGGAGAATATAGAGACGACGGACGAAGACCTGAAATCAACTACACATGCTCCCCTTACACCCAGATCGGGGCCTGTTAGCTCACAGCTCGACTATTCTCAACAAGCACACAATCAACACCCCCCTTCCCCCCAAATCGCAGTCGCATATTCAATATTCATGGGAAATCACTGGAACACAATTATGCCATCTGAGACTTGCCAACAGTTAAGTTTTCGCGTATTTGGATATGCTTTTAAGGGAAAGTATGATGTAAAAAAAGTTAAAGTAGCAAGCAAGCTGAAAAAGAGGAGGATGAGCGGTGGAAGCAGATCTGAAGTAACACATGATTGCATAAATATGTCTGCTAGCTGGCGTGTTCAGGACTACACATGCATGTCGTAGCACTGTAGTAAGACTTGTCCTCTATTACATATTATTATGCTTTCTCTCTCTCGTTTTTTCTCCTTCTCCCCTTCGATTTTCTCCCTCACTCTCTCCTTTTCTCTCTCTCTCTCTCTATCTATCCACTCTCTCTTTCTCTAACTCTCTCTCTCTCTCTTAATCCTCAAAGTATGTTTGCACAGTGACAAAACTAACTGACAGCAGAACACAGTTCAATTGCTGTCACTCCTGTTGCACACTAATTGTCCTATGCCACCAAGTCACATTCCGGTCATCAAGAAAAACATCAACCGTTAGATGCTTTTAAATCTTTCTCTGGGAAAAAAGAAAGCAATACCAAATCAACACATATTTGAATTAAACTTGTAAAATACAACCTTGAAGTCTTGAGTAGACTTGTGAGAATTCCAACATACTGGGTTACCACATGTCGCCAGATGTCAGGAGAGAGAGTGAGTGAGGAATGGGATATTGACTGACGTCCTACAACCATAAAGCAACCAGATATTTACCAAACAAAACGATTTTTGCATAGTGAGTAGACGAAAGTGTTGTCTATGTAATATTGAAAGCTTTAATGAAATATTTGGTTAGGGAGGGATCATTTGTCAGAGCTGTTTTTGTATTTGATTACACGCTTAATTGCATGATTTTGTGTCTGCATGCTACTAAATCACTACACTACACACACAAATGTCACAGCGATGATCATTAGCCTTTTGCTGATGGACTCCATGTAAGTGAAGTGTTACTGATATTATGTTTACCCGTGCCCGTAATAAAGAATTTTATTTAACTACGCACTCTCAGCGGCATTTTTCATTATGAGCTCACAGCGAGCCGACCCGTATTCCATAGGCCGACAGGTAACTTCCAGCCTGCTAACGGACAGCCCCGAATAGCATTCTCACAAAATAATATAAGATTAAAAGCAATGCCTGCCATTCATACATGTAGCAAACTGTGTTGTAAACATAACAGCTGATCATACAATGACTTTACTCACATACTGACATGCACTTAATTAAGAGGGTAACTTTAGAAAAATGGCATTGTGCTAGTTTTTAAAAATTGGCTATGAAATGGGAATATGCTTAGTACACGTGCAGATAATTCTCCCTGTAAAATTGCATGTTATTTGGATGAAAACGGGTTGAATATGATATTACCAAGGACTTGATTTGAAATGTTATGAATAATTTGATTGTCTTTTTAGAGATGGTGATCTTGGAAGTCTTTTCTTTATCCACTGTTCTCCGTATCTTCCTATTTAGATTCTTCATGTTTTTTCACACTTTTCCTTCACCCAGGTTCAGCAACTAAACAAAGACAACACATTTTTACGTCCCCCTGAGCCAAAACGTGTGTTTCTGATTTCCCCTCCTGCTTCACCCCCTGTTGGGTGGGAACCCGTCCCTGAGTCAGAACCAATCATCGATTATGACCTGATCAACGCGCTTGCAAGGCTCTCCCCAGGTATGTAGTCTTTTAATCATAATGGTAATTCATTTTTAGCCCAATGGGAAGTTCTTTTTACTGTGTGTGAATGCAATTGTAACAAGTGTAAAATGAAAAATTGAAAAGGCAATAAAAAATATGGGGATAAAAGAATATAAAGTGTAAAAATAACTTACATGTGTAAGGATGATACAAACTTAATCGCTGAAATTTATCTTGTTGGATTATTGTTAATGAAAAGCTTATAATTTTGAACAATTTCAAAGTTTTAAAAAAGTAGAGGAATATGTACTCATTGCTTGAGTCTTGTGATACAAATATTTTAAACTTGTTTCTGTAACTGATACTTATCGCTTTGACAAAATTTCATTTAAAAAATGATGCAGAATTTTGAAAGATGCATTCCTAACACTAATTTAATATGGTTTATGAACCTTTACATTCACCTTGCACTATTTTGATAGCCTTCATCTTTTACACTTATCAGCTGTTATTGTACTTTGTAATATTACTATCACCAAGTTTGACTAAAATCATCCCTTGACATTTTTAGAACTTGAAATATTTGTTCAGTACCATCAAATCTAATCCTAATTGTTGATATATTTGCTGTGATGGTTTTTCAGGTGAAACGCATGAAATCCACCCCAAATCAATCAATGCTCCATCGATTGTGGTCCATCTATGTGAGGAAACAGGGGATCAACCTGAGGGGCCAAAACCAGCCATCATTCAGACTCGTAGACCAGACATTGATATGAGTTGATAAGTGTTAAGTGTATTACTTTTCAAGAAATGCCAATATCAATTTGGTGTATCAAATTATATATTCTCAGATCAATCAGCTGGCTTTTCCCATTAACTCAGTGCAGGGTCTAAGTCTAAGTCAATAGATATCTACTTATTTTTATCTATTTGAACCAAAGTTGGGGTTTCCTGTCTATCTGAGTTTAGGCTGTACACGGACATCTGCTAATTACATACATAACTACCAATGGTTCCACAAACTTCAAGATAAAAACCTCTTCCTGTATTTGTATTGTATTTTTATTGCTGCAAGTCCTATAAGACAATTGAATGTAGATGTGATGAGTACAGTCAGCTCATAAGCCACTGTTGTGTTAAGGATGCAGTTTATTTATCCATAAAAACTGAACTGTCAAAAAAAGGATTGTTATACATGTATGCTCCTATCTAGTCTAGAAAATATGTTTATGGATTGATTTCGAAAAACTCACTCTAAAAAATATTTGAGTGAATTCTCAAATCAATCAAATAAATGTTTTTATTATTCTTATGAAATGTATATATATCTCTGAGAAGAAAGGCATTTGTCATTCATTCATACCATTTTAGAAATGGTAACATGTGTCAATACTAAAAGAATGAATCCACATTATTATTTATTAATACTTTTTGTTTATGAAGAGGTATTGGCTGTGTGTGATGATTTCGTAAAGCGTCTCAAAATTCACTGTCAAAGATGACACATTACTGCCTATGTATTGGGATGTCCCAGCAAATGTTTTCTTTAAATGACCAAATGAATGTGTGAGAGTATTGTATATTCTGATTGTGAATTGGAAAACTGTAAATATTTAGTTTTAAATGTGATCGACTGGTTAATGAATGGAACACAACATCTTGAAATTTGGTAAATAATGAAGGGCTGTCCCAGCAATAAGATAAGTGGGTCATGCCATAACCGCTCTTCAACTACTGGAGTTAAAAAGTAGCCTCCTTTATTTTATTTCTGGAACAGTCCTTGTTGTGACAATTGACAATGAATCTCGTTTGTGCACTTTTTTTTGTGGGTTGTTTTTTCCTCTTTAATTTTGATTGACATGGCCTTTGCGATTTTTGTTTGCTCTATTCTGGCACTTCAACAGTTTTTCAGTGTTGGGAGATAGAAATGTGAGGAGTGCGGAACTGAAAATGTATTAATTTATGAAAGAAGAATATGAGGACCACATGTTTTCTGGGAAAATGTTATTTATATGAAATTATCATTTTGGTTTAGTTTTTCATGTTTTTCTTTTAAGTTAACTCTTTTCTTTTTTGTATAATGTCTTGTTGTAGACGCCTACTTTTGTGATTTATAGAAACATGGCTGTGACTATTTTCAATTTGCTGGTAGGGTAATTTCCTCATAATCATTAATTTCACCCAACAAACCAAAGAGTTGACTTCATCAAATTTGAACTTTAAGTTAAAGCTCTGAAACACCATTCTTTTCCATCTACCAATTGAATGCCTCCATGAAAATCAGAACTATGCTTCCTGTGACCGTACAATATTATCTATTTCTCCATGACAAGACATGACCTCAATCGTTAATTGATTTACTCTCTTAGGATGCTATTCACATGCAGGTAAACATGTTTGAGTGGTACTGGAACCACACCATGCAAGTCGCACCTGTGAACCCATGCTGTCTTTATTGGCTGTCGTGTAAGCAAGAGGAGAACCTGAAGATTTTATCGAAATCTCAAGCAACTCGCACTACAATGTGTTTGTTACTGATCTGTGATAAAAGACATTTTTGCAGGCGCCTCTGGTGGTAGCTTCTTCTGTTTCTTCTCTTTTGGCTTTGCCTGTCATCTTGCTCTTTCCAGCACTCTCTCCAGTGCTCCCTAGCAAGCATACACACACAGCTGTTTTGTATCTGTTAGCTCAGTCTTGGTC
>JAUEKZ010189783.1:0-12441 GCA_031471865.1 Melibe leonina | reverse complement strand
TATTTGGCATAGCCCTCAAAATCACGAGATCGCTCAAGCTCCTCTACCCCGACAAGGTACAACTTCTCAGAGGAGATATTGAGTACTACTGGGTACAAAACTTGCTTTCCTGAATTATTACCTCAAATTTAAAAAAAGACTTACAATCACTGCATTGCCTCATTTTCCTGTTCTCCATTGTAAGCTTGAATCTGGCATCTAAAACTCAGTCTCTGTATCCTGAACATCAAGAGTATGAAACCACACATCATTTCTTTTTGTCCTCTTTCCAATCAATTCTCAGTTATGCACTTGACCGAACATCTTATATCATACTTGTCTCAATGAGTTCCAATGTTTTTGAGTTTTTTGTACAAAAGGGGTTATTACATCTGATTTTTTTTTTTTTTAATTAAAAATTCACATCTAGGTAATCTATTAAACTTTCTTTTTAAAACAGCGTTTCTATAAGAAAGCAGCAGCTTTTGTACTCCGTGCTGTTGCAAAGCATTCACCCCAGTTGGCTCAGTCAGTGGTTGACTGTGGTGCCTTGGATGCTCTTGTCATTTGTTTGGAAGAATTTGATCCTGGAGTGAAAGAATCTGCTGCATGGGCTCTTGGATATATTGCAAGGCATAATGCAGGTTGGCTAATCTAGATCTAGAGTTATTCGCCTTTATTTCATATATCTTTACTGTAGAGTTCATTTAGAGAATTGGATGTTCCATTTGGTTGATATTTGTATTACAAATTTATGTAAATTCCGTTGTGTTTGTTTGATGTCATTATTGGGGCATAATTGGCGTAGAAATCATAGCACCAATTTTAAAAAGATATGAACACATAAACCTGCCATAGGCACTGGTCATAGAATAAATTTACATGAACATCATATAACATAATATGATGTTCATCTTCATGAAGATGAAAGATTAATGATTTTCAGGGAAGAATAAAGTTGTTTAGTTCAATAAATGCAGTAGAGTTATTTAAGGACCTGCTGCCATATTCAATAGGTAGGGCTTCTGTCTCGTAATCAGTTAGTTAGTGATTAAAATCTTTACTGTATCATACCTAAGTGGTTGAAAATGGTAATATGGAAACAGTGCTAAATCTGATTGTTCCTATTTCGGTGAAGTTTGAGAAATTGAGATATTCAAATGAGGTCCCTGTTTATCTCAACAAGGCAGCATGTTAACTTGTCTAGAAAGCTCAGGCTAATATGACCTGAATTGTATTAAAAAGCATGTTAAACAAGCAACAATCAACCGACTTACAGAACCTGCAATGTAGGACAATGGAGAATCTTTTATTGTAATTTGTTTTGTGTTATTATTTGCTCATTGCGCATTTAGAGCTTGCCCAGGCTGTTGTGGATGCTGGAGCTGTGCCCCTTCTGGTGCTCTGCATACAAGAACCAGAGATGTCATTGAAAAGAATTGCAGCATCAGCATTGAGTGACATCTGTAAACACTCACCAGAGCTGGCCCAGACTGTCGTGGATGCAGGAGCCATTGCACATCTTGCTCAAATGATCCTTAACCCAGATGCCAAATTAAAAGTACGATTAGGTTCTATCCTTAAAAGCTTATGACGAAATATCTTTAGAATCTTCAAATGCATTACTTAACACTGCCCTTAATGAAGAATATTCTTAGAGTAACATTGCCAAGAAAATTTCCATACAATAAGATGAATCAAAAATCTGGTTTTTAGATAGTATTAAAAAATGTTTAAAGCCTTTTTTAAATGTTTTTATGCCTTTCTGGCATTGTGTATTCTGCACAATTTTGGCATTTTGGTTTAGGTAGTACTCATAAGTATTTGCTTAAGCAAAATGAAGTGAAGAACATTGAAATGATATATCCTATACCTTTTATGATGCTGACTTGCATTTCATGTAATTCTTTTAATGGAATTGTATTTTCATTTTTAAAATTGTTTTGCAGAGACAAGTTTTCTCTGCTTTGAGTCAAATTGCAAAACATTCTGTTGACCTTGCTGAAATGGTTGTTGAGGCTGAGATATTCCCTGCAGTGCTGACATGTCTGAAGGATCCTGATGAATACGTGAAAAAGAATGTTGCAACTTTGATCAGAGAAATAGCAAAACACACTCCAGAAGTAAGAGTCTTATTGCCTATTATAATAGAACATTGATGAAACAAACTGCCCCTAGCATGAGAAACACTTCTTTTTACCAATAGTTTGCTATATCTGCCTAATATTTTACTGAAATGATGAGGGGATGAGGAAATTAGGGCACAGAAATATGCTCATTACACCCCTAAGTTTGTTGTGAGCGAGTTTATTATATACCTCATCAATTAAATAAGTTGAAAATTATTGATTATCAAATATCATATGACGCTATTTGCTTACCTATTACATAAAAAACCCCAAAACCTTGTTTTTGAATTTAAATTGTTCTATAATGAAAATTCTAAATTCTGTACAGTTTTTCTTTTTTCAATCTATGAAGATAAACTTTCGCTTGATTAACATTAAGACAATAATTGACATTTTCTCCTGCAAAATAACAGTAACTGACTGACAGTGTTTTATAACAGCTAGAATTAGATAACGTAGCAATAACATACAAAAGGGAAAGGATATATAATAAATGTATTTACTCTACAGCTTGCTCAATTGATTGTGAATGCTGGAGGAGTGGCTGCTGTGGTGGACTATGTAGGAGAATCTAAAGGAAATGTCAGATTACCTGGAATTATGATGTTGGGTTATGTTGCAGCACATTCTGAGAATCTTGCAATGGCTGTTATTGTGTCAAAGGTAAAAGACAGAATTCAAATAGCCTTTGCGTGTGAATTTTCTCAAGTTTAGTGTTATCATAGTTTAGTGTGGTTAGTTTCATGTTTTTAAGCACAAAATTAAACTATTTAACAATTTCACAAATTTCTATTTGAATTAAGCTAATTGATAAGATTATTTGACATAGATAACATCTGAATCTTATTTTCTAATTTCCACAGATCAGAAATTGTTTCACAAGAGACATCTGTCTTTTCCAGTGATTTTTTTTTGCAAAAATGGAATGATAAATTTAAACCTTACACACAAATAAGCTGTTGAACTTACTTCTTTCTTTACTTTTTTTCACTGAACTCCATAGGGTGTAGTGCAACTTGCAATAGCTTTATCAGAAGAGCAGGAAGACCACATCCAAGCAGCCGCCGCATGGGCAATGGGTCAGATAGGACGTCATACTCCCGAACATGCAAAATCTGTTGCTGTTGCCAATGTTCTTTCAAAACTTTTGCAATGCTACCTCAGAGCAGATGCTTCAGAAGACCTACAGACAAAGGTAATAGAATATAGAGTTTAGATCTTGACCCTTAACGTTTTCATCCCAAGCTGTCGCAACACTGCGGCTTATAGAACTTAACCAGTGGACAAAGGCCAAACACAAGGTTGTTTATAGTGCAAATTAGAAGAAAAAAAACTGCTGAAGGAAAATATGAAATAAAAGTGTGACGATACTATGATAATACAATTTGATCACAAAGACATCGAGAATTGAGCTACCTGAAAGTAAAACAAAGAAAAACGTCGAGTGCTTCTTTCACTTTTGCTTTCTTCTTCTTCTTCTTCCAATTAACTGACTGACTCGGCTGGGCTGAGCATTACTGCAAGTGCACATTTCAACGTGGTTGATTACAGACCTCTTAAACTCTTTTAGCGTTTTTGATATTTTTTATCATTTTCCAATTCAAAGCAACAACTTATTGGGTCTTTTCTAAAGTTATATGATGAAGCGTATTTTTAAAGGTTTCGGTGCTGTTCATAAGCTTTGCGGTTGTTGGCAAGCTGCTCCATAACCTTTTAGTTCTAGGAAAGTAGGAATGAAGATGGCTATCAATATTAGATCGAGGTAGATTAAACATCTCATAGCCTGATTGCCTAGTTTGTCTCTGAATCAAACTCCGCTGGTATTCATCAATAGGGATTTCTTTGTGTGAGGCTATGGTTGCATTACGGTCTGAATGGGGAAATGTGATTAGCTTTTATTTCATTTTGGGTTAACAAATGGATGTGAAATAGACACACTGAAGAATAAAAACAGCAAGTTTCATGGTTCTACACAGCTTTATTTTTATTTTTAATTGCCAGATGATTAAAATCACTTACCTTTTTCACTTTTTGACTACATCATACATACAACACACACCTAAACAATGTTATACAGTGCTCTATAGTTGTGACAAATAAGAAAAGTGGAGATGGGGGGGGAAAAAAAGTAACCCTTGTTTATGAATTAACCATTTTAGGAACCCTGCGCCAACTGTATATTTAGATCCTGGCCTGAAAGAGTTAATGAAGCAGTATGGGCTGATTATTATACCATAGGCTTAGATGTTTGGACACTTTGTGTTTTAGCACTGAACAGCAATCTGCTGTTGTTAATCTGCCAATTGTTTGTGCTGAAAAGAAAATTACCTTTCCACCTTTTGTAAGTTTTCATTGTCCTGTAAGTTTATCAACTTTTGAAATAAAATATATGAATCATTATTTTTTTCCTATCGGTGTTTTCTTCATATTTTGAGGCCTTCATAAAAAATTGTTGGTTATTGCTCATCTTTGAACATTTTCCTTTCTCTTTTTTTATTCCAGAGCAAAAAAGCGCTAAAAAATATCTTGCAGAAATGTGTCCACTTACCTGCCCTTGAACCACTCCTTCATGATGCTCCTCCAAACATTCTCAAACACGTAGTTGGTCAGTTCAGCAAAGTTCTTCCTCATGATTCTAAAGCTAGAAGATTGTTTGTCACAAGTGGAGGCCTTAAGAAAATTCAGGAAATCAAAGCAGAACCAGGATCTGCACTCGCAGAATACATCAACACAATCAACAATTGCTATCCTGAAGAAATTGTCAAGTAAGTCTTTCTTGGATTTTTCTCTCAATTTTCAAACAAACACATTTCATCGTAATAAGAGAGAAAATGTAAGATCATTTTTTTTTTGGTCAAAGATAGAATATCATTATAAAAAAAAATTTGAAAGCAAGTTCTGTAGGGAAATCATTTTTTTGCCTTTAAAAATTCATTAACAGTGTCACTTTGTGTTTCATGAACCTGGCTAGTATCCCCAGACATCAAATTCAAACCTCAATTTTTTTTATTATCTTTTTAATCTTACAGATATTACTCTCCTGGTTACTCTGATACCCTGTTGGAAAGAGTTGAGCAGTATGCACCAAAGGTATAGAGACAAGATATTGGAATGTGATATATGCTAAAAATTCATAATAGAATAAGAATACGTTATTCAATGAGATGCTTTCAATCAGGAACTAAATATCGTTCTCAATATCATCATACTTTCATTCCAACAAAATGTACAAAAATAAAGGAAGGATTCAAGGACCAATGCTATATGAAAGTTGATTTGTTATTCTCCTTGACAGTGATATTTATTCTTGAAATAGTGATTGATCTATGTCTAGAGTTTTGATATATCTTTTGGAGGAAAATGGTAAAAAAAAGCCAAAAGCTGTGAATCTGTGATACTTGGTTTTAGCTTGACTCAAATATTTTTTTTGAAGTTTCATCGGTAGAGTTTCATTTTTGTATAAATATTAAGATCTATTATATGATAAAAACGAGTGTCATATTTTGGCAAGATTTACTCATTTAATTTTTTTTCTTAATGTTAGCTTTTGAACCTGCATTGCTAAGCAAAGAAGGCTTTTAAAATCTTGATTGCTCATGCCACAAATGGCACTACTATAAAATACAAAAGAAATAACATACTGTCTTACAAGACAGCCTTTATGAAACTCTATTTTCACTTCTAGTTAATTGTTAATTCTAAAGATAAAAATCAGCAATGTTTACATCATATAATAAGTTACAGGTACTTAAATCAGATCTTCAATACTAAGAAAGCCTGAATAGGGAACTTTCTAAATGGAATGGAATATGAAATTTCAACTTTTTATAATGTGCCTATTCATTAATAGAAATATGAAGTAGTGTCCAAATTTTTAAATGCAATAACATAAATACTAATTTGTTTTAAAGGCAATCAAATTTTAAATGATTACTTTTATCATTATTGAAATGGATAGTTTCAATACTACATAATGATATTGTCCATTTGATATTGTGGTAAGTTTTTAGCACATTATCCTGATGGCAGGTTGACCCTTTTAACTAGGATTTTTGAGAACCTGTTGTCTCTTACTCTTATAAGACAGCAATGTGAAGAAGTATGAAAATTCAATTTCAGATTAATATATATGGCTATATTTGTCTCCAATTTTTTTTACGAGATGTTTTTTGAGTACGATATATATGGTGTTATTAGCTTTAAAAACCATTTTACGGACAATAAATGAACAATATTCTAATCTTGAGTTCATGCCTGAATTTCTATAGTTGAAAATACTTTGGTTTCCTATGGATAAGGTTGTGTGCATTTCCATTAATTTTTCTAATTTTATTAGTATAAGTATACGCAGAGATATGTCAGAAGTGGTTTTTTTTCTTTTTTTAATCGCATTGTATTTTCATTGAAGAGCTGTTTCTGTTTACCTGAACTTTTTACTAGGATAACTCATAGCACTAGAAAAATAGAGCAATATATTGATTTTAAAATTGATAATTTGGTTGTTTCAGTTGTTATTTCTATCTTTCCAATAAGTGCCTGTCATACTCACGTGATTAAAAACTGGCATTTTAAATTTTATTTGTTGTCCCGCCTTGACATGAAGTAGCGCTCACCAGAGGCGCCAACCAACTGCCCACTGAGACAGACACCTGCCAATCACAATGTAGGCGGTTAGCTGGTGCTATACACACAGATGTTTTGTATCTATTAGCGCAGTCTTGGTCCTGCCTGTCTTTGTAAGTGTAAGTTGCTTGAGATCTTGATAAAAATCTTTATGTAGCTCTTTTTGCTTACAAGACTGCCAATAAAGACAGCATGGGTTCGCAGGAGCGAGATAAGCAAAGCTGGAGCATGACAAAATATAAAGTATGCAAAATAAAAAGCAAACAGAACACAAAGTCAAACTGTTTATTATAGTTATTTTATTATTACCTCTATTTATAGCTACTGAAAGTTAAAGTGAAACTGCAAAATAGAATTTTAAGATAAAGAAGTATCATTATTTAAATTTGAAAACAGTTCTTGAAATGAATCAATATTCATATCACATTAAAGTTAAAGGAAAAGCATTCAAAGTTATCATCATTAAAGCATCCTTTTAAACCCATTGAAAAAAAAAGGTATATTAAAGAGTGGCCACAATTGGACAATATACTTTATACATTTCAATTACAAGCCATCAATTAAGTAGATTAAAGACCACACATTAAAATTTTAGTGCAATGAAACGTAAAGCACCCCTTAACTTTTTTAGTAGATCCAGAAACAATTACATTCTAACACCTCTTCCTCACCCTTGCTGGAATAATGAGGTTTGAGGACAAGGAATATATGAAACAATTTTGAAAATGAATTATATATTGGAAGTAGTGGGGGGTTCGAGGAGAGAAGGGAGGAGGGGGGAAAGCGGTGCTTTTCGTTTGTCTGTTTGTTACTTGAGAGTTTTAGGGTGATGATAGCAGCTTAAGTAGAAAGGTAGGAGTCGACACACACTAGAGTACCAGTATATAAGATACAATACAACCTCACACTTCACTGACACATCAACACACACTGGGTCTCTCTCATTGTCAGCTGTATGCTGTTAGGCGGAGGGGTGGGGAAATGGAGAAGCTAATACCCTTTGTTGTGCTGTTGTTTCTTGTTACTCAGTAAGGGGTGCCAGTGTGGTAAATCAATAAAAAGAACAAGTATTAGCTTTATCATACATCATAATTGATTAAAAATATGTGAAACCTATCCAAAGAAAATAGAGGGACCAAGTCGGGATATTTTGTTTGGGACGAGGATTCTGTGGCGAGGATGAGGAAGTGTGTTAGAATGCAGAAAGTGCATGTTACTTATAAGAAAGCAATACAGGGTGATTTGAAAGTCTTTTCCGGGTAAAGAATTTTAATATCTAAAAAAAACAATGACAGCTAGGGGCACATGAGGCAAAAACTTAAGGACAACTTGTCACAAATTCAATGACATAGGACGCATAATCTCACACCAGTGGTTTTTCTCCATTTGCAGTCAAGTATATAATGAAATGAATCACTTGTTTATAATTTTTTTTTTGCAATGTCCCATGACTTCCATAACAGTAACATCAGTATAGCTAAGCATGGTAAAGAAATTTCTGCCGAATAACTTGATCTGCTGAGGAACGTGGTTTTCCCAGGAAATGGAATTATTCCTATAACATATGACCTTCTAGGAGCACACCCCATCTTAACCAATTCTGCGTAAGAATACCAGTTTCAACCAGAATGGATAGTCAAAGCTGTCCTGTCACTGTCAGTCATCATTGATGCTTTCCTTCTCACAAAATGTTCTCATGAAAGCATTTGAGTGCAAGTGGGTGTTTCCTGTTGATTATACATCTAACAAAAACATCTGATTTTTATCGAATTTGTTGTGAACAGAATATCCCTTCATGTGCTTCATATAATGAAGAGCTCAGGTTGCTAGCTCTCTTGGTTCTAAAGATAATGAAATTCTTTTCCCTGACAAGATTGTTGAATCACCCTGTAAATATTTTTAATGCAATGAAGTTAACAAATTTAAATTCAACACTTAAAAAAATAGATATAAATGGCTCTGAGAGATTTGAGACATTGAAGAAATAGCACTGTTTTCAAAATTATTCAAATGTAAGGGAGGGAAAGCTGAAGGACATGCTGCCTTTTAAAAAGAGATTTCTGAGTAAAAAATAAATTGATTTATTCATATACAAAGAGTCATAAAATTATTTATACATCAAAACATTTGATCAAGAAAATTATCAAGAATGGCTTTATTTAAAGAAGCACGGAAAAAAAAGTGGAGAAAGATTGCAAAGCAGCAGTTGATAGAATAATATAATAAATGTATTGACAATCAATGATGATGATATTAAAAACATGAGATTATCTAACACATCATTTGAGATTATGCAAACAAATTCATGGTGCTTTTTTATTATTTCCTGATAAGAGTTGAAATAGCAAACCTCCCACCCCCTTACAAAAAAAAGCCTGTTTTGTTTTGCATAGTGTGAATATTATCCTAACTAGGTGTTGTGTATTTAAAAAGTTTAGTACAGTAAACCCATGCATAGTATGTAATATTCAAAGAACATGTCATATTCACCATAAAAAGGCAGACTGTTTAAAATGTGAAAACTGTATTTTGGTGTAAATAAAAATTACAATAAAAAACTGTGTATTAGTATTAGGATTCTTATATAGGAATTAATAACAAATAACAATAGGTTTACCTGAGAAGATGACATGCATGTAATGTCCGAACTAACATTAACAGATATAAAGATATGAAAGATCAATATAACCTGGAACAGGCGAGAACCCTATCAGTATCAGATAAAGAGGCATTACACTGAGGGAACTTCACTTTATTATAGTATCCTGCATTCACTCCATTTTTTCTGAAACAGAAATTTAAACCTTGTAATAAACTGTACAAGGAAATTTCCATTTGTGTGACTGGAGAGTGAATGAGAAATGAAATGATTCTAATATAGCCACAGATGTTAGTTAGCAAATTTTAGAGAGAAAAAATTGTAAAAAAATTTTGAGTTAATATCAAGATGTGACTCATCAAGACACTGGAGTATGAAAGACATTGCTAATCTTAGTCATTAGCTTTTTGTATTTGTTGAGGGTTTGAGGGGTTGTTTCAATGGCTAAGGTTATATAATGCCCAAGGGTGGGTAAGATGATACTGTATAAGTAAAAAATTGTTCAATCATTTGTGAAAAAAACCTCAGATGTTTCTGACTATCAATTTTCAAAGCTATTTCAATCATTTATCAGGGAATAATAAAAACACAACTTGTACTTGTATCAGTATATTCATGTTTATTTAAGAATAGCAAATACCAGAGGTCATTCAAAATTGCGTTTGTTGAGAGAAATTTTGGGCAACACTGTACCAACTGAGCTATCAATTGACTATCAATTTTTCAGATAGCCTCTGTCAAACTTAGTAGAATAATGAAGTGAAGACATTATGAATCTCATTTCATACACAGAAATCAATGAATGGGCTTCTATCAATACTTCTGTTTTTCTTATACTTATAGTAATAGTAGTGACACTGGTCAATTGATGTTAGGACAATGTAACTCTAGTCTTCATTATCTTTACAATACGTGACATGTGCTAGGATGTATGCAACATTTGGAAACACTACTCAAATCAACAGCTTCATTTTACCATACAGCTATCTCTAGATGGGTCAAATTTGCTGGATTCATCTTTTTTCATGGTACATCCCCAATATATTTTCATTTTCTGGTTTCCTGGACATCCATTAATTCCCTCTACTGTAAATTTTAATGACTGTTAGAGCTAGATTCTCCCTCTGAAACCTGGCATAAGTGGAGAAGGAGCTACTTGAGATTACTTCTAGAATTATCAACTATTTTATGGTCAAAATTGAAGCAAAGATACCACCTTTATCTCAATTTCACAAAATAAAGTTCCTACTTCTCCATGACATTAAAAACTGATTTTGATCACACAGAGAAATTTCTTTTTACTTTTACATCTAAGTATACAAGACTCACATGTAGTAAAACAAAGGAGTTATTCGTAACCTTTGCCCTTGCTGATAAAACTCATCCAATTGGTCTTGCATATTTCTTTGTACAATAGCCATGGATTGAATGACAATTGATGAAGCAACATGAATGTCAGGTCCATTAATACAATATTGAAAAAAAAGAAAAGAAAAGTAGAAAAAATAGGAAAAAATCTTTTGAGAAAGAAATAATTTGTTATTCATGAGAATAGAAAATTTACATTATTTTTCAGACCCCACACATAACATATGTTTTTACATTCATTCACATTCTGAAGAGAAATGAATGAAAAGGCATTATTTTACTCCTGCTTCTTTTAAAAAAGAAATTGTCATCACAGTTAGTACCAACAAATTTTTGTTTTGTTTTCAACCCATTATCTCACTCAACCATCTTATATCTGGGTTTTACTTGCACTCTCCCCAACCAAATACAACAAGTACAGACTATATTCTGTCCATTTTTAGTATATAAAAGTATAAAAGTGATAAATTCAATTTCTTCTCTGAAACTATACATTACTAGGACCCTCAGCAGTGCTTGCTTGCTTGTTTGTTTATTGAGAGTTTTAGGGTGCTTACAACTGCTATGGTCATCATATAAGCTCAGCAGTGCAAAATGAGTATTTCGACGTCAAGGTTGAGTGAAGTGAGTCAATACATCACTAAGAGCAGGGGCAAACTTTATAATGCAGCAAAGAAGACCTTAGCAAGGAGGTAGGAAAAAATAGTCCTAACACATTCCCTGTCTTTGCTAGGATAGAGAGATTTCTATGAAGAATACATGAACAAGGAACACACGATATCAAGAAATAAACGAGTGGTTGGCGAGCGCTACTTCTGTTTCTTCTCTTTTGGCTTAACCTATTATTATCTTACTTTTTCCAGCACTCCTTAACAGGCATACACACAGCTCTTTTTTTTATCTGATAGCTCAGTGTTGATCCTGCCTGTTACTATTATCCAAACAGACTTGTGGTCATCCCCCATGTTTTACATTGTGGTACTTAATTACAGGGTCACTTGCTATCTAGAAGGACTGAGTACTTTTGTACATAAAAAGGGTGCGGGTGATAGAAAATCCTGTGTCTCCCTAGACCATAGTGCATATGTGGGTGGTAGCCATCATCGATTTGTATGTCCTGCTTTGTGATTGTGAGAGATTATTTTTTTCCCCTTGTAAAACATCTGACTGTCCGTTTAACTAACCTATTATCTTATTTACCCCTGGGTGCTTATATGACCTTAGCAGTTAAAAGCACCCTTACAAACTCAATAAACAAACAAACTAACAAACAAACAGAAGAAATTAGACAATTGGAAAGCAGCAAGGCTGTAAGGTTGATGGAATAGGAGAAGCAACACACAAATTAGTTTTGTTTTATTTTTATTTGTAGAGAACTTTAATTTGCTTTCAACTGCCAAGGCGATATCAGTTACCAGGGTTAAGTTAGATGACAGGCTATCTAAAGAAAGAGCCAGACTTGACCCACTAGGAATATTTTACAGAGAGCTGATTCACAATGGTGGAAAATTTAATCTCTTAAAAAAAACTTGACAGAGAGACAATTTACATGGGAAAAAAAATCCCATAATGACAGAGAGAAGGACAAACAAATGATGACCACCATCCACATAATAAATTATGGTCCAGGGAGACCAGGCTATTCTTCTACCTTTTCTGTACAAAATTGTTTGTTTGTTTTGTTTGTTGAGAGTTTTAGGGCACTTGCAACTGCTATGGTCATATAAGCGCCCAGAGGAAAGT
>JAUEKZ010189772.1:0-12441 GCA_031471865.1 Melibe leonina | reverse complement strand
CCGCCTCTGAAGGGGATTGAACCCGGGACCTTCAGCACAACAGTCTGATGCTCTACCAACTGAGCTATTGCGCCACCGTACTTCCCATACTTCTCACACAAACAGTCTTAGCTCTAGGAAGCTCTATTTATGCCAACATTTTATATCTTAGATCTAGACATCTAGAACAAGATAAAAATCACCCAAAACCTAAGCTGATAAAAAGACAAAAAAATTGAATAAAAGACATCTTAATCTAATCTTAGTCTGGTCAAGAACTGGAGATATTCAGTCATGACATGAGTAAAAACTCATTTCAAGGCAACACCCACTTTGGTGTAGACTCATACTAAGTCCATATCTACCCATTTACAAATCTAAACAAAATGAGGGGAACATCTTATTGCATTAGCCATTAAGCTACACAGATATCAATCTAGATCTAGAGCATTTTAATTTTGTTGGAGCAACCAAGAACAGCTCTTGCTAACATTTATGGTACCGAGATTCCTCAGTTATAATGGGGGGTTAGAGACCCTATGGTGATAATGAACATAAGACAACTTGAATTTTAAAGTAAATTATTTGACAAGATAAGTAAAACAAGGATAACATACCATCTGCAAAATCTTCTTTGAAATAGACAACTGGGTCTGCAAAAGCAGCACCCAAAAGGGCTAACAAAAGCACAACTTTCATTCTTGATAAACTATCACAGACCGACACAAACGGGGATACAACACCAAGTACTCAGAATGAACATGCAGCAAGGCAGAAATAAAAACGCCGGTTCGACTCCCACGTGATGTCGACAACTGTCTTTTCATGATTGGTCAGGGTAGAAACCAACATCCAATAGAAACCCACCACGATCAAGGATCGGAAATACCCAGCGTGTCCCTGCTCCCTCACATCGGAGGTGTGGAGAGGAAACACCGAGACTCCATGAAGGGACGTAACTGCAATAAAAAACATAAATTCTCAAACTTCCGTTGGGAGCAAAGAGGTTAGCTCCCTTGATTTTGTGCGTATGTTGGGAGACATCTTCCTCTACTTTGTAAACTTCCGGTTGACGACAGACACAAATTCTGAACAATGTCATGACTCGACTTGAACGTTCGAGATTTAACACACTTTTCCCCGCTATATAGAAACAAAATAACACAGAATATTTTATGGTACACGAATTTAGGACATCATATTCAAACACTGTAAACGATCCGCTTCTTATTGCCTTAAAAAAAAAGATTTGGTAAACATGATTCTAGCAAACTCCAAGATGAAGATTCCATCATATCACTAAAATACAGATAAAGAATTATAAGGAGTGCCACTTTTCAACATTTCGATCACCATGCCTGCTGGACGAAGCAATGCATCAAATTTGTTGCAGAAAGTGAACAGTCAATTAAGAGGACAGAGAGTCCCTATCAAGACTGAGGAAGAAGATGAGTTAGCTGTAAGTAAGAACATCTGATCTTTTTTTGGAGATATGAAATTCAACTTGAACTTTTTCAATGTGTAGATAATTATCCCTTTTTGTCAGGATACATCACAATCTGAAAACCTTTGTTCTTTACAGATTTTTAAATGTTTAAAATTTATTTGTGAAATTTTAGATTAGTGAGTTCAATAAAAGAAAAAAAAAGGAAAGAAGTGTTTTTGGATTGATTAAGGCTAGATCTCTAGATAACTCCAGACATTTGCAAGTTATCCCTCCTGACCAGCACTGTTGACTCAGTCAGTGGTAGACTATTGAATTTTGCCCCAAGATGAGTCATTGGTAGTTTGTATCCAAGCCACGTCAATTAGGATTTAATTTAAGCATCAGTTCTGCTTGTGCTTGACATACAGTGCTAAAACTTGTATCACATGTCTCCCTGCTTCATTTTTAAGCAGACATAAAGTTTGGCCCTGACACTGCATGATGTAGTAGTAAGGGATGGAAAAATGATGATAAAACAAATAAAAACATAGCTTGGTATGATGGTATGAAAATGAGACACAAGTATTCTCTTTTTCAGATTTATCTACAAGTATTCTCTTTTTCAGATTTATCTGCAAGGCTTATCTCAGAAAACCCAGAAGGCAAAAGACATTGGATTTGAAGATCATGGAGATATTTCTATCTCAAGTGGAGTCGAAGCTTTGCCTGCTTCAAAAGGTCGTAGGTCAGCAAGTCCAGCAGAAGCTGCTGTGCAGCTTAAAAGCAGTGGTAGCAAATTTCTAAAGAAAAAGAAACCAGATCATGATTTTGATGAAGCTGGCTACGACAGAGATATTGAGAATGAAAATGGCAAGCCAGGAAAAGAGATTGTTATTGATAAAAGGGGCAAAGGAACAGGTAGGTAAATTTCAGGAATCCCTTTAAAGTTTAAACTACACTCTATTACTATGACTTATTTGGAAATCATAAAGGTGGCTATTCTTTTACTTAACTCTTTATGTACGTCATTATTTTTCGTTTTTTTGCACTTTTTAAATTTCGGTTCATTGAATGAGTGACTATATCGAATACATACACAAAAAGTAGGATTTTTCTAATAAAACTGCACTGTTAATAGTATTTATCAACGTGTCGTGAAAACGAAAGTGCTACGGAAGTATTCCTTGTTTTTAATTTACTAAATGAACCATTAAAAATAGTCACTCAATGACTTAAAAACGAGCGCCGATATAGGCGCTACGCAACTTTTGGGTCGGCCTACGTACATAAAGAGTTAAGAAATTGTTGGTTAAAGAGGTGAATATTCAGGTACAGTAGTTTCTGAGGCACAATCTAAACATCACAATGTAGCTATCAAGGTTACTGAGATAACCACTAATATTACATTGTTTTAACCCTTTCACAGCGGGGTATAAGTCTTACCAAATAGAATATATATAATATGCAAAATCTTTTTGAATTGAGGTGATATCTATGGCACTTTTTTTCCTCCCATTGACTTTTTGAAACTCCAATTGTTTATATCAATTATTGCAGTTAATAAATTGTAATAGTCCTATACACCTGGAATTTGTTCTATTGGAATTCCCCTGATGTCACTTTAGACTTGTAGGATCCTGGCATATGTTTTTAAAAACTTCAACTGTAAAGAATTAAAGTTAGTAGTGCAGCCTTATTTTTATTCATGATAATCAAAATAGAGAAGTTAATTTCTACCTGTATAGTTTTATGTTGGAGTGCAAATTTATTATTGTAGTCAGTTTTAAGTCTGCACTTTCAAGTTTTAAAACACAAATAAGAATGTCGAAGAATCAGGTCAAAGAGCTGCAATTGTGCTGCGAGTTAGAAGGGGCTTTTCAGCTATTGTGTTTTGATGGTTGGGTAGAGTCAGAGATCATAAGCGAAGATGGAGAAGACATTTCTAGTGTCTTATCAATTCAAGGTCTACCAGAAACATGATCTTATTAATGAATGAGGATTAAAATACCTTTTTTAATTTCCTCAGCCAAGGCAAAGTCCAATTTGTTTAATTCAGGCAGAACATCAGCACTAGACAAAGCAAGCGCTCTGGCTAACAAAATCAAAGGTAGATCAGTGGTCCCTGTAAGAAAGCACAGACATGGTGACAGTGATACTGATGAAAGTGTAAGGGGATCAGATGTTGGTAAGAGACCAGGATCAGCAGACACAAGTATTGGTCACGATGGTCATCGATTTTTAAAAGGCCGTAAAACAGTTGATGATAGTAACCATGACAACATGAGGTCATCTAGTCCACAAATCAGGCAACAGGACCGATCTTTGGACAAAGAGGAGGCTGTGAAAAAGAGTAAGTGCTTGAGTTCTTTTCGTACAATTTGTTTTACATAGTAGTATAGTGAATTTGAAGATTACCACACTCCCTCTTTGTACATATGAAAACATATCAGATATATATGTGCATTATACTGTGATTGAATAGTTATGTCTTTGTCTAGTTTTTTGTCATGATGATTTTGTCACTTATTGTGTTCAATAATTGATTAAATTATTTTTTCATCTGTCTCTAGCAGGTAGCAAAACTAAAGGAGAAATCGTGCGGACATTGGGAAATGTGTATTTGACATCAGAGGAAGAGAGTCTTGCAGAATTTATCCATGGATTGTCAACTTCAGAGACATCTAAAAAACCTCAAAATGTAAGACTGTTGACTACATATGATTGCTCTTCTTTCTCTCCTGTAGAGTAAATTGTTTGATTGATACCATTTCTTTTATGTTTTTATCCTTAAGTATTTTGTCGTAATTTGATGACAAAATGCAATAAAGATTTAATGATTGTTGTTTTTCTCTCTACCAATTAGCTTGTTGCCAAGAAGCAACAGAAATGGCGTAAGAAATCTCCATCGCCTGTTGGAAGAAAGAGTGCCTCCCCTATCCATATGTCTCGGTCTCCATCTCCATTCAAGAATAGATCTCCTTCTCCTTTTGGTCGAGTTTCTCGTTCCCAGTCACAGGACTCCGATATGGTTGACTCTATGGCCAGTGAAATAATGGATGAACAACGTAAACAGGATAATTCTTACAGCTCTGATGATGACCAACTCAATGGTATAATCTGCAAAATCATTTTGTCCCTGCTTTTTCATTGTTTCTGGGTTTTTTTTCCTTCCGAATTCTTTCTTTAAATAGAAAGATAAACCATTGTATTCCACAAGAAGGTTCCATATATGGTAAAACTATTTGCTAGGTCATAGATGGTAAACAAGAAGATTAAAAAAGTTTTTTTTTTTACTAAGTTCTAATCATTTAATCTGAACTGTTCAAAGGTTTTTTTTGTCTTCTTTGGAATTGATCAAATTGATATGCTTTTGAGTCCAATTCTTGAAGAAGTCAATGTTACATGATTTTTCTATTACTTTTTTTTTCACAGTAAACTTGATGGATATTGGCAGCTTGTTACCTGCAACATCAAGTTTGGAGTTGGGAAGAAAGAAGAATGCCAAAAATTCCAGGCCAACTTCTGCTACTAAAAAGACATCCAAAGTTACATCAACATCTGTATTCAAGGGTTCAGTTCCTGATGTTTTCAAAGCTGATAGACTTACAGACAGTATTGTGTCAAAGAAAAATCAAGGAAATTCAAAATCTCTGTCCTCAAAATCTAAAAGTAACTTATTTGAATCTTTTGGCATACAAATGGTTGATGACATTATGGAAATGGATATAAAATTAAAGGATGAAGAAAGAGAAGTCAGTGTTTCAGAAGAAAGTGAAATAGTCACTGAAAAATCACAAGATAGAGTAAAACCATGGAAGAGGTTAGATTCTGAATCAGAAATCAAAACAGATATTGGAAATAAGAACAAGAAAGCTCCAGTAGAATCACAATCATCTGCAGAAGACACAATAAGGTAAGGGACACATGGTATCGGATAAGCGTTGTTTGCTCTCAGACAGGCAGATTAAAAAATGGTTGTTAGAAAGGTTATTCAATTGAGAGAAATATTTATGGGATTTTTTGTGGGGTAGTTTTTGAGTTGTTTGTATTTGAAAAGGGTGGTAAAATTTTTTATTTTTTTTTGTTGTATTATGTTGAATTGATTTATGAATGCCCTTGACACATATTTCATAAGCTTTATATCAAGTTTGGACATACGTTTCCAAAAATCTGTTACTTTCTAAAAGATAAAATCAGAGTTATGTACTGTTAGAGGCTTGTTTGCAGCTAGAAATAATTTATATCTTTGTATGAAGCAATGATTATCATCTTATTTTCCAGTGAAAGGCTGAATGACAGATCGTCTATTGGAAATATAAAGTTGGCTTTTTCTTCTGATGAAAGACAGCGTGTTGACACAGATGAAGACTACTCTGAGTCTTTTATTTCTGAATCAGAAAGTAGAACTATAACAGATAAAGAAACGCGTCAACACAGAAGTAGATCTCATAAATCCCTCAGGTAATTTTTTTTTAATTTTTAATTTTCAGCTCTCTAACAAGTGTGTAAAATTTTTAAAAGAGGAATTTTTTCAACTTTTTAGAAAGGACTTTTGATTGAAAACCTTTTCAGTCTGTAACTGTTTAAGCTAAATGAAATTTTAGATCATAGTGCTTTGCAGTTTAATTAAAATTTCGTTAGACTGTCGCATGAGATTAACATTTATATCAAACTATTTTATCCATGTATTTAGTTGAACTCTTCTCAGTCTATTATTTTTAACATGGGCTTCATTCTCTTTTATACAGTCATAGCAGCAGAGCTTCTCCTAGGCATAAGCGCAAGCTTGTGATGGAGGAGAAGCGAGTTGACATTTCAGCTGCTGATCAACACGGACAGCAGCATTATTGGAATGCCACTCAAACAGAAGTGAAAGTGTCTGGACCATTTGGTCTTCAGTACGTGGATCCCGCCCTTGTGGCAACTCATGTGGTCAGTGCTGATGCCTTGGAAGGTAATTGAATTGAAATTCGTTTTCTAAAAATATTTCTATGTTCCTTTCCTGAGGGCTAGGCTTTTTTTTCTCTTTAATAAATTATTCTTTGTACTCAAATATTCCCTAAATTTTTAGACTTGTCATCTCATGCCATACCAAATGTGTCTACCTATTTTGAGAGTGGCAAAAAGAGACCTGATAAGTAGTAGATAAAAGTAAAAAATGTCATTTAGAACATTCAATTTAATTTTTAATTTTCAGCTCTCTAACAAGTGTGTAAAATTTTTAAAAGAGGAATTTTTTCAACTTTTTAGAAAGGACTTTTGATTGAAAACCTTTTCAGTGCTATGACTGTATAATATTGACCAGTGGCTTATCTTAGTTTCTATAAAATGAAGAGAACAAGCAACGATGCATGGCGCCCTCTTCCTCACAGGACACTGGTCTTTTGCAGTGTTGCTTACACAACTTGATTGTAGACATATGGGTAGTTACACAGTTTTTACCTTTGGGAAGTAAGAAGGCGTTTGAAGTAAATTTTTCTATGCAAGGAAAAGCTGAAATGATATAAGTAGGAATCAAACTTTAGGGCCCTGGAGCACAGCTACAGCATGGCTACCAATATGATAAATGTACCCCTACAGCAGATCAAGTTCTAACTTGTTGGGCATAAGGGCTCTGATGATATTTATTCACTTAGGTACCTTTTTCCTCTCATTTGGTTTTTAAAATTTTTGTTACATAATAAACACTGTTTAGACTAGTTGTTTTTTGGTCCACCTTTCTCTATTTTCCTGAAATGTGATCTTGTCAAAAGATTCTAATATATTGACATGCTTTTGTTTAAATTTGTTTGAAGCAGGTAGTTATCATTATTGTTGTTTACTAAATCACTACTTCTTTTGTTGTCTCCTCCTTCTCCTTTCTTCATCTCCTTGTTCTTCTTTCAAGTAACTAACAAACTGAGCTGAGCTGGGTAATCCTGCCTGTGATTATATTTATTTGGTTAGTTTGTTTTTAAGCTTTATACCTACAAAAAAAAGATCTTTTGAAAGGTCAGTTGTGTGCTTGTATTCCTTATTGAATAAATTGTACCTCTCTAAATGTTAAAATTTGGAGGCGCGGTAGTGACACAGCGGGTTGGATTCCTACCAGTGGCACTTCGGTTTTTCCATTGGGCAAGGAGATTTACTCTAATTGCCTCACCCCACCCAGGTGTAAATTGGGTACCAATCCACAATTTGGGTTTGGAAAAGTAATCTGCGATAGACCAGCGTCCTATCCAGAAGGTGGCAACCATTGTCATTTGTCCGCTTCAAGCTACAAAAATCGGGATAAGCTCCGGGTCCATGGGCGATTAGGCTCTAAAGGACTTACTTTTACTACAAAGGTTAAAATTTTCTAAACCTCACAACTCTAAATGTCTTTTTTATTATGGCATGTGATCTGGGACCACAATTTTCTCTCCAATTTGTATTTATCCTTTTAAAGGGTATAATCGTTTTTGAGAATGAGAGTATTCTTCATGCATGAGCTTTTAAACTCAAGACAAATTTGCTCACCCAATAATGTTTTGGTATTCTTATCGGGCAACGAGGCACACAATTTGTGGCCCCCTTCCTATTCCAAACTAAGTTGAGAAACTAAAGTATTAAAAGAGGACTATATTTCAACTAGCCGCCCTTTATTTGCAATAGCCTATATAGTTTTACTTAAATCAGAATCATGAATATGATATATATATATATATATTTTTAAAAGAAAAGGTAAATTGGTAATTTCATGTTTGATTTCAATTTCATGAGTATTTCATGGACTGATATCAGTCAATATCTATTTCATAGATAGCATATTTCAAGTTAGATATTTGTTCAATAATAATTGAATCAAGATAATCTAATTTAGGAATTTCACAGGCCTATTTTAAGTGTTAAGCTAGTTGCATCAACCAAGGCTGACTGTGTCTCTCTGTTACTGGTGTTGTGTGGCCCATGATGGCATAGCCCATGTGAAAGTGACGACATCAGTATTGATTTGATTTCTATAGAAAGTTATATCCGGGCCCACTACAAAAGCCATTTTGCCCCAGGCCATCCATTGATCACAGCTGGCTCCAGCTTCCCAACCTGTAAAAAGCCAATAAAGTGGCTCTGAGAGGGATGAATCCATTCACCCACTCGCATGATACACTCACAATCCTCACACAATCTACCGACTTTGTAATATGCGGTTGCGGCTCCTGTGAAACGGGGATTAGTGTTACCATCCCTCTTAAGCCTACTTTATCAAACGAACAAGAAGCATTCACCATAGATCAGGTGTCTTTGAAAAACCAACAACAAAAAATGCCCAGAAAAATTCATGCATGCACCTCATATGTCGAAAAAAAGTATATGGTTGTTGCATAACAAAAGCATTTCAGTTAATTGATTTATTCACAATATATAAATAAAGATGGCCTATCGAAATAGTATATATCAGCAAACATCAAAGATATTAATGATAGTACACTATGCCGATCAGTATACATAGTAAATTAGCACATCATCATTGCTAATGATAATTACTTTGGCACCCTTTATGTGTTCGCCTTTTGTGTGGTTCACCATTGGAAAGTATGTGAAATCTTAATAGGGCATAGTTTGATGATAGTGACGGGCAACGCACGCAGTACAGTATCTATGTCGGCACATCAGCATTACACGTAGCATACATATTTATGTAGACTAGACATCCTGCACCTTCTATTTTCATATTTTTTTTTTTCTGATTTCAATCTCTTTATCATTCTTTAAACATCATTCTCGCAACTTCATTTTTGTATCGGTCTGTATCTATTGTGCTCCCTCTCTCTCTCATCTCTATGCGTCTTTTTCTCTCTTTATCCCATATTCTCTCTCTCTCTTTCTCTCTCTCTCTCTCTCTCTAATCTCCATGGGTCTTTCTCGCTCTTTCTCTATCTCCACTTCTTTTCCTCCCTACCTTCCCTCTCTCGCTCCTTTCTTACGGTCTTCCTTATCTGCTGTCTGTCATTTCGTGTCTCGTCTCCCTTCCTACCTCTGTCTTTTCTTTATGGGGGACTTACAGCCCATGTAATCGGGATCCACTTGTTGGAATGTGTCCTTCACGCGTCAGTGATTATGCAGTGTGAGATACGTTTAAAACACTTATTCATGACTCTTAAAAGGTTTCGTAATGCGGCGCTTATCTCTCCAAAAGAAAGAGCAAGGACTAAAGTAGCAATATTTTACATTTATAGAAACCCCTATTGACCAACACCAGTAAAAGTTTGACTGAGAGAGAGAGACAAACTAGATATTCAGGCTTGCAGATGTTTTATCCATCTCGTTTGAATATTGTTAGTCAGCTTCATTCCTTCTTTCCTGGTATATCATACGGTTGTAGAACAGCTTGCTAACAATCACAAAGCTCACGAATACCATTAAAGTTGAAGCTTTATATCTATACCATAATTGTTTTTAAATTGGGTGCTAATCGAGCGCTGATATCTCCACGAATCGTGCTCATCCTCTCTACACTTTACTAATAAAGGATAATCTTTATGTGCGTGTGTGTGACGCCGCCGCCTTCTTTTCGCTACCGATCGGTTTAATAACTGAAGCTTAGATTTAAAAAAATGTAAATACATAAAACGCTGATGTGCTAGACAGTGATGTTACGCACTGTTTTTGTGTCTAGAAACATACCATTACCTTTTTTTTACTATGTGTATGAGAGATAAAAGGAGAGAGAGAGGGTGGGGGATGGAGAGAGGGAGAACGGGAAATGGAGAGAGAGGGAAAGACAGGACGTTTGAATCAGTATGTTGGGTGCTTTCATTAAAAAAAAAAAGTACAACGCTACTATACCATGGCAAATTGCCTTATCGAAGGGCACTAAGTAGGGTGACTGAACCGAAGCTTACCACTCTTAAACCATTTTGCCACACCTTGCCGCTATTTAGACATTCTTGATGAAAGAAAAGCACACCAGAGTAGGTATCTATTATTCTAAATCATGCACCATATTTTCAGCGGAGCTCTAACTAGGTTGCTGTTAGATATATAATAAAGTAAGATTGTGAGCATTTAATTATCGTTTTCGTGAACTTATCGTGCTGCGCTTGTCGACAAAATGTCGGATACCTTCACGCTTAAGACCTCCACAACATTGTCAAATAGTCTATTGTAGCTATTATTTCTCTTTACAATTACTGATACATATCGATTTAATCCCCCCGCCCCCACCCCTCGGGCAACCATGAGAAAATAAACACAACCCAACAAACTATATTTTCTATATTCTCTATACGCGCTATCTATCACTACTTTTACTGCACTCTGTGATTATCATTACACTAAACGAACGGTGTCGTCAGCAGTCGGTAGCTAGTCGTGTATTCGATTCATAATTTATGGTAGTCTACGATTGTTGAAGAGGCGAAAGTGGTAGGGTTTGGGGGAGGGGTTTGGGCATCCACCGCTTGTCCAATCGTTGCGCACCACATGTTTGCAGGCCGTCGTTCGTTGTGACTGTTATGATAGGCTCTCACTCACCGAATACGCGTCGAGTAGAGACAACGTGAAGGCCAGCGGTGATCAGGCTGCATTATTATTATTATCCCCCCCCTCCGCCAGTTAGAGATCTCATCGACGTAAAGGAAATCGTGGTTTGCTACGGGTGAATTGCGTGTCACGATTGTGAATTTCTGTCTCTAGGCTCGCCTTTTCTACTGATTGTTGCAACAATGAAGAAAAAAGTAAACAGTGAACCAAGCCAAATGAATAAATCAATGATGATAATGAATAGAACATATTTTAATGTACAACAAAACTAAATACGCACGAGATGCTGATAAATGGCAAACAAAAATCGCTGGCAAATTATCTAAATCCATGTAGGTATTGATTTTATTAATTGGTCTAATTATTATTTTCCTTTCTCTGTAATGAACTGCGAGAGATCGCCATATGTTACTTTTCTTTTCTTTCCATTGGGTTTGTGCGAGTGCCCGCGCGTGTGGGAAAGAGACGATGAAGGGTTTCGTTTTCCTATCCATGCATAATGTATTATTTATGTATGAAGTGTGTGTGCGTGTGAGGGAGAGAGTGTGACACATTTATGTATGAAGTGTGTGTGTGAGAGAGAGACAGAGAGTGACACATTTATGTATGAAGTGTGTGTGCGTGTGTGTGTGTGTGTGAGAGAGAGAGAGAGAGTGTGTGACACTACATGTATGTATGTTTCCGTTTTATGCGCGCGGGTAGGCCTAAATGTCGCCGTTTCTCACACCCTTTACTTGTCAATTTATGAGTCTTACATAATTTATTATTTCCGCGTGCTTAATAATTTCCTAATCAAGGTACATCGTGGCAGTCTCCCGATGAGTAGTTGGTTGGTTGTAGCTTCTCACTCCAACCACCAAACAGAAGATGCAACGTGGGCAGTAGTCGATGTAGTATGTGCCGTTATCTAGGTCATTGCAGTGAGCTGTAAGTAGGCGGAGGCGGGTACCATTGACGACCCAAGTGTCATTCAAAATGCCATCGCCAGGATGCCCTTTTGGAAAACCTTAACACGTCACATACGTGTCTAGTTTCTCTAACCCTGCCGAATGAAGAAACTGACGACTTTGAATACGAATAGCAGTTAGACCTATGCCGAATGAAGAAACTGACGACTTTGAATATGAATAGCAGTTAGACCTATGCGTGCAGCTATGGTGATTCTAATTCTAATTCTAAGCATTGTTTCAAATCAAAATAGCGAGAGAAAGCGGTAGAAATTCCATTTCTTTATCATTCTCACTTAACCCCTTTCACCGCTACGTAATATCATTTATCAAACTACTTCCTAGATAGATACATCAACATCTTCATATTTCAGTGGACAAACTTATCATGGCATATGTCAGTTCACTGAAATCTGATTCTACCTGGTGTAAGGGACCGTTCACAATTGACGTCAACCAAAATTTGGCAAAAATTGACCACCCCTCCCCCCTTGTCAACTTTTGTCATACTCCCCCTCCCCCTCCAAGTTGATGTCAACCCAAGTCCAAGACATTGTAATGTCGAAAGGTTGTGGAGATATTATGAAA
>JAUEKZ010189761.1:0-12442 GCA_031471865.1 Melibe leonina | reverse complement strand
AAAGAGAAGATACAGAAGAAGCGACCACCAGAGGCGCCCGCAAAAATGTCTTACTTTTATCAAAGATCAGCAACAAACACATCGTAAGTGTAAGTTGCTCGAGACCTTGATAAAATCTTGATGTAGCTCCTATTGCTTACATAACTGCCAATAATAACAAATTAATGATGTGACACATTAAGTAAGTCCATTAGAACCTTATGGCCCATAGAGCTGGAGCTTATCCAGATTTCTGTAGCGTCAAGCGGGCAAATAGCAGTGTTGACCATCCTCTAGACAGGACACTGGTCTAATGTTGAGTACTTTTCACAACCAACAGATGGATCTGTACACACTTTCACACCTTGGTGAGGGAGGCAATGGAGTAAATTTTCTTGCCCAAGGATATACATAAAGCATCATTTCTTACAGGAATGAGTAACAATGAACAAGACCGAAATACTTTCTAAAGAAACAAAAATACCCCTTTTGACATAAAACAAACTTCTGACTCATTCCAAAGTTCTAAAGTAAAAAGCTAACACACAGGTGCAACAGAAAAAATTGTGTGACCAATAAAAAAACCCCAACAACATAGCTTCTTCCTACAGAAGACTTACTACTTTGTTCCCTTTTAAGTCTGATGAATATAATTTTCTACTCGCTCTATATCATTATCGTAAGGTTGTAGTTGTAGAGAAGCATCACTGTACATGTCTTATACTTTAACATACATGTGGACTCTGACACTGTCTGATGTACAGTAAAAGTAAAAGGGGTGGAATAAAACCCTTACACTTACAGAATTTACGACCTTTCCCAATGGAAAAAAAGCAACAACTCGGAAATCAAAAGAAAAGATCACTCTTACTCAATATATCTGTATGCTGTTTGAAACAGGAGGAAGGTGTGTATCTTCTACAGTCTAAAATTCATTCCTTTAATCATTAGATTGTTTAGTTTAGGGGTGCTACATAACTCTAGTGTTATAGAATTTCTTTTATTTTTTATTATTTAGTTTTAGGTCATCTTTAAATGATTGGGTCATATCAATGGTATGAGGTGAGTAAGAGGGTTGATTTAAAAAACAGACTTGGACCCTGCCATAAAAAAAAGATGATTTAACAAGGGAAAAAATATAATCTATCAAAAGAATGAACAAATTTGAATAAATAATGCACAAAACCCCACAGCACCCTTTCACAACACACTAAATGAGAAAATTATTGTTTCCAAAAATTACAGTCTCTAAAGACAGCAAGTGATCCCGTAGTTAGGTATGTACAATAATGTAAAGACAACAATTCTATTGGCACAAATAGACAGCCTAAAACTGAGTTTGTTCAACAGAGCAATAGGGGGTGATAGAAAATCTAAGATGTAAGAAGATGAAACTAGAGTAAAAAACAGGAGCAAAGCCCACCTGGACCGCCTGCCAACTGTACATTCCATGTTTTTGTTGGGATGGAGAGATTGGGAAAAGGATTTCATGAAACGAAGAATGTGAAAATGAGAAAAAGGAAATTCAAGTAGAAACATTGGAATTGGAATCAGGGAAACTAGAACAAGGAATGATGAGTGTTAGACAGTATGTATTAGTATTATGCATGAGCATTATGGGATTCTTATCGCATTGATGTAAGAAACCAAATGTCAATATACAATTACAACACTGTGTTATAGAACGGCAAAAACAAAATGGAATATTTAAAAAAAAAAAAAATCAAATTTGGCATTTGACAACAGATCTTGCTTTTAAAAATTATTTGATTCTTAGTTGGCAGCCATTATTTTCACGACATGTTTTTTTTACCAATCAGAGCTCGAGTACTGCTAGTGCTAGCCTCTTCCTTTATAATATTAATATATAATTTCATCAATCCGAAAGGACTTCCTCAAACCAACAGCACCACACCAATCCCTCTTGTTAGATTATTGTTTTAACAATTAGTAAACCCTGTAATTCAACCCCTCTTGTTGTAACTTTGTAACCTCTAACCGTAACCCAACCTTAACCAACTTAACCTGAATGAATGCCCTTGCGAAATCCCCCTCATCCCCTCATTCGTTTATGATTCAAAATCAAAAGCAGATCTAGTCTAGATCTAACTAGACTCTTGATGGATATATCATACGTGAATGTGAAGTTTACCAAGTAATTAGGCTAATCTTAATGTGATCTGAGGAAGTCCTCTCTTCACTTTTCTCTAAATTGTTTTTACAATACAAATGAACTAAATTATAATTTTGTTTTTAATGGTAGTGTCTTTGGTGTCTCTTTCTTTGCTCTTGCTGTTGTAGTTCCCATAGTGCTTGCAAATCAGGACGTTGGGTAGCGTTTTGACTCTGCTTTAATTGAGTTCTTCTTGGAAATCAAAGATTTCGAGGATTTTTTGCTGAAAATATATTTTGAATCGCAGTACTTCTATAGTTATACAGGGAGGAGGGCGCAGCTGAGGAATCGCTTCAACTTCAATTATGCAAAAAGTGACTATGACATGCTTAGGGACTCTGCAATCTCTGAAAATTTCTGACAAAATTTGAGACATGGACGTGACAGTTGCTTGGAATACTGTGAATTGGAGGTTATGTCTGTTGTTGAGGTTTGTGTGCCTAAGGGGAAGATTCTTGTTGCTAGGTCCAGACCACAGTGGATGAACAGTAATGTGACAGCTAAAATTCAGAAAAAGAAACACGCTTATCAAAAATATATGCAGTCAAGAGATGGCAAGGACTACCTGCTATACACTAGTGCTAGGAACCAGGCTAAGAGTGCTTGTAGTTGTAGGTCCGCCGTTAGGAACTTGGGAAAGAATATTGCTCAAAACGCAAAGAAAAACCCTAAGGCATTTTTGCTTACGTCAGGACAAAAACTGGAACACAAGAGGGAGTGGCAGACTTAAAGGATTGAGAGAGAAAAGTGTCTTCTGATAAAGGAGAGGCAAACATGCTAAACTCCTTTTTTAGTAGTGTTTTCACAGATGAGGACCCTAGTGACGTACCAGAGTGTGAGATGAAAGACACTGGCACTAAATTGGAGAGTATAGCTATAGACAGTGAGGATGTTCGAAAACGGCTTCTTTCCTTGAATCCAAACAAGTCGCCAGGTCCGGATGGTTTCCACCCAAGGGTACTAAAGGAGCTAGCTGTTCAGCTTGCTGACCCTCTGGCTCTCGTGTTTGAGAAATCATTGAGGGAAGGTAATCTCCCTTCAGACTGGAAAGAAGCGCAGGTCACACCCCTGTTTAAGAAATAAGAAAGGAGAAAAGAGTTCACCAGGAAATTATCGGCCGGTCAGCCTTCCAAATGTGATTTGCAAAGTTATGGAAGGAATTGTTAGAGACTGTCTGATTGACCATCTGACCTCAAATGAACTGTTATCAGATTGCCAACATGGCTTTGTGTCTGGGCGTTCATGTGTAACAAACTTGTTAGCTACCCTAGAGGACTGGACATCTCTACTAGATAGTGGGTCTTCCGTAGACGCCATCTACCTACATTTTTCAAAGGCGTTTGACTCTGCCCCGCATGAGCGCCTAAAGGTCAAACTGAGGGCGCTTGGAGTTCAAGGTGAAGTACTTGCATGGATTGTTGATTTTCTTAAGGACAGATGTTAACGGGTTTGTCTTAACGGACAGTTGTCTGATTGGGCGTGTGCAAGGAGTGGAGTGCCACAAGGCAGCGTGCTTGGGCCATCACTTTTCGTAGCATAATTTGCCAGAGACTGTATCAGGCTTGTGTTCTATGTACGCAGATGATACGAAAGTGTATGCTGAGGCTGACAGTGAGGTTGACATAAAGAGATTTCAGAGTGATCTTGATAGTCTGGTCGATTGGGCTGATAACTGGCAGCTAAAGTTTAATGCTGACAAGTGCAAAGTGCTCCATTCATTTAGGCAAAAGAAACCAAAGCATTTGGAAAGGCAGGTCAACAAAGCCAACAGACTGCTTGGACTGATAAGGAGATCTTTTGATTATCTTGACTGTGACACTATGAAGTTACTGTTTGCAGCTTTGGTTCGACCGCATTTGGAGTTCGGAAACTGTGTATGGGCACCTTATCTTGAAAAGGATAAGAAGCTGATAGAGAGTGTGCTTAGGTGAGCAACAAAGGTTGTGGGACTCAAGGACTTGAGTTATGAACAGCGTCTGAAAAGAGTAGGACTGCCAAGTATGGTCTATCGACGTTTGAGAGGTGATATGATTGAGACCTATAAGTTCACACATTGCTTGTACGCGACTCGGAATAGGCTCTTCACAGTAGACACAAAATCAGTCACCAGGGGCCACTCATACTCATATAAACTTCTGAAACCCAGAGTTGAAACCACCCTTCGACAGAACTTTTTTACACAAAGATTTATTGAACGTTGGAACTCATTGCCAGCAAATGTCGTCAAAGCGTCGAGCGTCAATGCTTTCAAGAATAGATTAGATGCTGTGATGTCAAGTTATATTAGTTATAATGTATAGTGTAGAAGTGCCTCCCACCCAAAATAGCTATGATCAAAAGATCAGTAGAGAAAATGCAGTGTAGGCTAGTCCCTGATCCCTGATCAAAAGATCAGGTAGGGAAATGCATTAGATCTGTTGTGAACAAGACATTCAGTGACTGGAAAGACTCGGCGACAGGCCAGTGGTCTAATCAAGCGACGTCGATGCCATCTATTCTATTCTATTCTAAAATTCTTCCTCAAAATCACGATAGGATTTAAAAATTAGTCCCACTTTGAAACGTGCGGACTTGAGTCCGCCCTCTTTAAACAAGAGAGGTGGAAGAAAGGAAGCGTGGCCCAGCTGGTCTCTGATTGGTCAAAAAACATGTCGTGAAAATGCATGTAAAGTTAAAAATGAAAAAGTGAAAATTACGGCTGCCTTCTTGGTTAACCATGATATCAATCATCAAATAATAATCATAGTCATAGTCATAGTCACTAAAAAAATGTTGGATAGGAAATTATGAGGATGAGAGACGTAGGATATTGAGAATTTCCATTTCATAAAAACAAAAACAAAAAAGAAGAGAGAATACAAAAAGAAACATATTGAGAAAGTCTCTAACTCTAAATCAAATGCAGGTATCTTAATTGCTAACTCTATACACTCACACCTCATTATTATACCACTATTCACACCTATGGCCAGCTTTTGACTGTGGAATGGATTAAACAATATGCTGTAAAAACACTAATAATAAGACCATTTGCCAACACCTTATGTGTAACATTCATGACTTGCACATATGTACTAAATACTTCTGCTTACTACAGTCCATACAGCCTTTACCTTTAAGTAAGCACATTCATATATCAGGGGAAGGCTTGAGCCTAAATCTTGAGATCTCCTTCGTTGGTTACCTTGTTATGATTGGACAATACCCATGTTGCTGTATTAAATGCACCAGCCCACAACATATGCTCATATAATTTTGCGTTTAGTCAAGTCCATTGATTTACTACATTCAAGTGAACTGACACTGATGCAAATTTTGATTTCAAGGTCAATTTCTATACTCTTCTGGTTATGTATGACACAAATACACATAAACTCTCTTTTTCCACTTCCTAACCTTAATTTTCTCTCCACCCCTGCACATGCATTCTAACTCTCTCTCTTCTTGTTTTTCTTTCCACTCCCACACCACAATTGCTCTGTCTCTCTCAATCTCTAACAAACATGCCCAAAGCCACAAATCCCGGTTTCACATTGTTATCATCAGCACTATAATTGTCAGCTGAAGTTGAAGTCAACATGTTTAAAGACATGTAGTTTATATTAGCAAATATTCCGTAAGTTGAGTAAGAGCCATATAGCACTTTGAGTCTGAGATAAGCCTTATGATGGCATGGTTAAAGACAGCATCAATTATACCAACAGCCTAAAATTTTGTTGCTACCTTGCAAAACTAACTCCAAACAAATCATCTCTCAAACACTCATTTGATTAAACAATTTGCTCCCTTTGCCAGTAGATCACTAAAAAACTAAAAATTCAATCAACTCACTCTATCTATGTAGCTCGAAGACAAAGACTGAGCTCTTTTGACTGCTTGCACCTGTTACTTTTTACCATTGTATTTTTGTTGCATTGCCAGCTTGTCATTTTGCAAACTTTGGGGTCCCCCACACTTGACAGTGTGATGAAGTTTGAGTGTACTCATTTTTCAACCAATATCAAAAATTCAATCAGTAAACACATGTACGCTCCTAAAATAACCATTGTTATTGTCATTCATAAGATAAAATGATTTCAATTTATTCTGGTAACCAAATATCAACAAACCAGTTCGATATTACAGAAACAAATGTCAAACAATTTTTCATTTTACACTTTGAATTTGAATAATTAATATTTCTCTGCCATAACTAAAACAATAAGTGCTGACCATCCTGTAAAAGGATGAGTGCCTTTACCCTCTCCTGTGATGTCATTGTAATTTTCCCAGATATAGCCTGTTCTATGAAACTCTTTTACAAGATTATTCACTAAGTTTTTACGAAGACTATCATATATGGTCTTTGCATTTTCTTGATAAGGCCCAGTTATAGAGCCATAATGATGGAGAGATGAAAGACACAAATAATTCATATTAATCCAGATTTGTCCTCGCCAATATGGAGGGTCATGTTCTGAGTTATATCTTCCATAAAATTTAGATTTCCTGCTGATAGATCTTATCCCAAATTCAGTCCACAGCTTGTTAGGATCAGTCAGATCATTCAATATATGCTTCAAGTTTGGAGAGTTTGGGTCAATTATTTTAGTTAAAAAAGGATAAAGACTTACATAACCTAAAGCATTAACAAATGTCAGGGAAGGATCTTTTGAGACGACTCTAATTTTTGTTGTATCAACTGGAGGGGGTCTCTGACCTGGTGAAATATTAGTTTGAGGTTTGGGTCTCTCAAGACGAATTTTATCTGTGTGAAGACCAAAATCACTATACTGTTGGCCTTTTGTCGACCAGTGGAGCTTATTGAGCCTTTCATTATCTACCAACAATTTATGAAAAGCAATGTATTTTTCAGCGTCTTTTCCGAGACTTTGAGCAATATCTCCCATAACTCCAGATGCCAAAGCAATCCAACAATAAAGATCCACATGTCTCTCATCTTCTGTTGGGTGAGAAGCTCTCGGATAATCATCTAAACCTGAAGCCAAGGTTAATGGATTTAATTGTGTATTGATAGTTGGATCACGTCCATGCCATCGAAATGTGAAAGGTTTTTCCCCTGTTTGGGAATTGTTGTAATAATCAAACCATGTTTTTAATCTAGGATACAAGGCACTGAGGTAATCCATATCCTTACTTGTTCCAGTAGCAATCATATTTTTGATAAGTCTTTGAAGTGGTAGAAAAAATGTAGGAGGATTAGCATTTGTGTTCTTTTGAACAACAAATTCTGAGGGCACTTTTGCTCTTGCCTCTACCCCTAAGATCTGTTCTCTTGGAATCCAACCCTCCATGTTCATGAGGTCCATCCAGTGGCCAATAATGTCTTTTGAGATCTCCTCATCCCACATGGATATAAGAAGGTTATGAAAACCTTCATCCCAAAGGAAACCACGAGGAAAAAATGGACGTGAAGGAACACCAGAATAAAGTGGGGTTTTCCAATATTCAACTGGTTCTTTGTTATATTTAGATTGCACAAGTGATGAGCCATAGAAATACCCTATACTGCCGATCATATTACTAAAACCAGATTTTGCAAATTCCATTTCTGCTTCTTTGTACCCTTTACTTTTTAAGCCAAAGGTATTTTCAAATTTTACATTAAAAGTATTGATTTTAGAAAGAAGAGAGGAACTGAATACTTCTCCTTGTAGTCTTGATTCTCTTGAAGTAAAACTGCTGGACTCAAAAATCATTTCCATTGTAAATGGCAACTGAGCTGTGACCTCTTTTACAACAAAATTGGGACCCGGGATGTCTTTTGGAATTCTTCTCCCTGTGAGAGTTAAATATGGAATGGTTCTGCCTTTATCCCAAGCCTCCACCTTCACGTTTTTTAGCATTATGTCTTTCAGTTGATCAAGTTGCTTTGAATGGGTTACAAGAAAATTTTCTCTCTTTCCCTTGCCTTCAGAAGAACTGAAAATTAATTCAAAATTTCCTAGATCCTCATGAAATCCTTTCAATCCTTTCAAATAGTTATTAGAAACTGATGGATCTATTTTTCCTTCATCACCATCCAGGGCAGCATACAAGTATCCACTGACAACCACTCGTTTAGAAGGATCCTGTGGATGAAAAGACAAACTTCCAGAATTGAAACCAAAAATAAGTCCAAAATTAAAATAGAATCTAGTAGAATTTAAATCTTTTGGTAAAAGAAAAACATTCTGTAACATAACTAGCATTTTTGATTGGATTTATCTAGGTTATTAAATCTTATCCTTGGTCTCAAGCAATGTTAAGATGAAAATAAAATAGTTGAAGGTATAGATAACATTCATTGGAAGATGACAATTCAATATGACTTTCATAAACAGTATAATTTCTCTCGGCATTATTCTCAACTTAATGATTGTATGTAAGATATTAAGTTACAAGTTACTTTTGGTTTGAAAGACACTCTTGCTGTCCAATCACCACCATGATCTCCCCCTGACTGCTTCACAAATTCTGTCTGCACAATGTAATCTTTCTCCTTAATCTCTTGCACTCCAAAATTTCTGCCATCATGCATTTTCCAAGTGTAGCTTTCCAGACCATCTCCCTGATCACACCAGTGGCGAATAGGTGGAGGCATTGTGTTAATCATTTGGGTCATCCACATAAGGCCAAATACAGGGGATGTTTTACTTCGAGACTTGAGTCCAAAGTAGGCATGAGGTCTGGGGAAAATAAAATAAAAAATTATGCAAAATCTGATAAATTTAATAAGATTGAATTACAATTAATGCAGGTACCCTGTGTTATGACTATGAGTATGAGATGAGAGTGCCTGACGACAGGTAAAATGAAGGGCTTGGATGACCAGTCCACTTTTAGAGAACAGATTCTGATCTTAAAGTTGAAACAGAAGCAATTACGCTTAATCAAATGAACCGCTCATATCCCCTCCTTTCATGTTTTTAATTGTATTATCAAGGCTTTCACCACCTATGTGATGATACTCTGGTATGACAGACCATATATCATTGGTTTTGTTGGTCTGTTTAATGCCCTTTTTACCATATATTTAGGCCATATCAAAGCAAAGGCAGTGCTCTCTAGGCAAATAAACGTGCTGCCACACAGATAAAAAGAGGATTCTCTTAAATATATTTCCCCAATTATAGTACACAATACTACCTAACACTGCGCAAACCAGTCTTAGCAATGCTCCTGTATAGCTGAGTACTTGATGCTAAAATACCCATAATAATGCCTTCAGTATGAGACATATGGGACTCAAACCTCAAACCTACCAGTTTAAAAGAAGGCATTTTACTCATTGAGCTACACCACTGGTTATTGATATTTGATAAGCCAAACAGAATAATACTCTGGGTTTCGACCATTCGGTTGAATAGATTTTATGGGGATCTGAAACCCTATTTCATGCATCAAAACTCTCTAATTTTGTACTTTTGTGGCTTATGCTTGAGGATGCTACTACTATTGCTACCGTTGGAAGAAAATCATATCAATACGTATGCCTCAAATTTTAAGGATAACCAAATAAAGGGAGGTGGTTTGAGAAACAGTACATCATTATCAGCCAAATAGAAATTACTCATGATGATTCTATTTAAAATAACAATGGCTCTAATCTACATCGTTCGACATCACTGAAGCCCTTGATTCAGAGCTGATAAACTGTAACAGGTCCCTCAGGTGACGCTAATCTTTGGACTGTTGATATTTTGTGGTTTTTGTATTTTGTGTAAATAAACCCTCTTTAATTAGAGATTGCTACCTTATTTAGTGTATACAGTCCAAATCTGGTGCAAAGTAAGCAAATTCTGGATTTATGGCAATTTTTTAAAATGTACCCGTTTCTTTTTATCATGTTCTCCCATGGAATTTGGCAAAATTCATTTTTCTGGTTTTCAAAGAAAATTCAGGTAATTGGAGGACAATCAAGCAAAGAGAGTAAACGAGCATGAGCTATAAAAACAATAAGAAGATCCACTGGAACTGAAAATAAACTAGAGACAAAAGGTAATTGGAAAGAAATGGAAAGGCCAAAAAAATCCCCCCTCCTCCAAAACAATATATTTTTCATTACAATATTCAATGAAACAGTATGATCTCTTCAACCAAACTTAATGATGAATTTGGATTAACATAATATAAGAAACTTTCAGCACCAATCATACCTGTCAGCTTAAATAAAAACTTTACGATCATCCATACAAATATTAACTACCTGATAAAACAGCACCCACCTGTATGAGCCCCAAAATCTGCTTGGATCCATGGATGGCATAGATCTGTTATCATCAATAATCTTTGGAGAGTTAAGAGGAGTGATGATGACATCTTTCAAATATTGCTGATATTGTAAATAGCATATGAAAGATACAGATATTATAAGGATGATAATTGCACCAATCAGTTTTGAAGTCCAGCCCGGTCCTCCTCCAGATTCATCTGTACTTTTCACTGTCATAGCTATTATTTCCTTCGGCTTGATACCACCACGTAAGCGAACATGGCGTCCTGACATGTCTATTGATATCTGGTAAAACAATAAAGGACAACAGTTTTGAGAAAGAAAAAAACACAACAAACAAATTCAACATTGAAGCTGTAAAGAAAATGACGGAAAGGAAAGGTTCATTGTAGCAGGCATGCAAAAGACAAAGACAAGATACAGGATCAACATTTCGGCCTTCCTCTTTCAGAGAAAATGACATTACCTCAGGGGATACCGTTCAGTAACATTGGTAATGCCGGTCCTCTTTTTTCAATTGACCTAACTTACTACAAAGCTTAAGTTTCAACTTTCAAAAAGGAATTATTAAGTATTAATGACCCCCAAATAATACTGATGAATTTGTTTTCAGCATTAAAAACTACGTAAGATAAAATATGTTTTAAAAGTTTAAGGCAAGTTTCTAATGTGACTCCATTGATGGATAATTACTTGTTAACTCTCTAATGTTCCATAATTTCCAGCCTTGGCATTAAAATTGAGGGGTGTGCCTCATTGAAATGCTTTTCTATGTCCCCAAAGATACATGACCATGCAATGTTATATACCATTTTGTTCAGTATGATCTGTAGCTTCAATCTAAAACAGTTTTGACACATTTGAGACCTTACCCTCGACAAAAGGTAAAGCTTGTTTGTCTGGGGGGAGGGTCTCAAAATTTCTTTGAAAAATGTCATTTTTTACAAACACTAAGAAGGAAAAAAAAAGTGATCAAGAAATTAACAACAAAAGGACTATTTTCTAATACTTTATTGTATTTCACAACTTATGTGTGAAAATCAAGGACAAAATTCTCTATTTGAATGTCTCAGGGGCTCTCAAAGATGACCCACTTTTTATGGAAAATTGATAACTCATGTTTGTTTTGCATTTGGCCGCTTAGTACAGTATACTAGACTATGATTTCGACTTAACCCATTTCTTCCCTATGCGACATATGGATCTGAACAAGATGCCACACAATGCGACATAGATACTTCCCATAAACACATTCACTTACTGAGCTAAAAATAGCAACGAAGTCTCGCACTGGGCGATACTTGCGCTTATTCTCTTGTTTTCCGCGCGATTTCTAGATTTTTATGCCGAAAACCGGACGTCACTACTTTCATTCTTTCTCGTGCTATACTATGTGTAAACAAAAACGAACTCAAATTTTCATCAGTGTTCCGATGATGGGGTGAAAATGTCTAGTTTATTAAGGACCCGAGAGATAAATACAGGCTACCAATTGTGCCATATTAATATTAACTTGCAATGAGGTGCCTGCGTCTATTAAATGCCATGAAAACTGAAAACATGGCCATTAACAGTGACTAAAATGAAAAAACATTGAGCGAAAAACGCAAAAACCGTCATTTTGCTACATTTTTATTCTTTTAAACACATTTTCAAACTTTTGCCGCAATAAAACGATATACCATTGTAAAATTCAGCTCCTCCCCTTTCATTTTGTATGTGTTGTGTGTTTTTAAATCAATTTTCAAAGGATGAAATAATGTTTTGTCATAAATGGAGTGATCTCCCTTACCCCGGGAATCAAAGAGTAGAAAATCTAATAGGCCTCGGGAAGGAATGGGTTAAGTTGAAGTCAGCAATGGGAATGCATATATTCATATATCGGAAGTTTTGACTAAGTTGAAGTCAACAATGTGAATACATATCAGATTTTCAATCAAAGTCGAAGTCAGTGAGGGTTAAAATAAGCTTCATCACCTGGTTCTCCATCCCCTATCACAGTGGCGGATCTAGTCTAAAACATGAGGGTGGACACATTACAAAATCATGTAAAAACAACAGTTATGTTAACAGTT
>JAUEKZ010189751.1:0-12444 GCA_031471865.1 Melibe leonina | reverse complement strand
CATACAGGGAACGGGGCATAGAATGACCTGCCAGTATTTCATACAGGGAACGGGGCATAGAATGACCTGCCAGTATTGCATACAGGGAACGGGGCATAGAATATTTTTAGGGGATGGGTATGGGTAGTGTTCTCCATATCTATAAAAGGACCAGATAAATTCTGTAAAAGGCTCTAAAGAAAGATCCGTTACACAGAGTATCGTACCACTGTCTATCAGCAACACCCAATGACGAGGCTTCTTCATCGTTGGAATCACCGCTCAGGTCTGGTAAACCAGCCTAGAAGTCCTTGTCAACATCGAATTCATTGCTAGAACCAATATTTTCATGCATGGGGTCGCCATTTTACAAAGAATTTAGAAAATAGAAGGCTTTATCAGCAAAAAGGGGTGTGGTTTAGAGGTAAACATACACAGAACTTTGAAAAATCATAAATAGAAACTGTAAGCGGTCGGTTTTGATTCTATCCTTTATTTACTTCCATTTGAAAACAAAAGTGAGGTAGTCAACGCTGTCAATGGCTTTCAAAGATTAGTACTAACTGACTGACGCATTCAGGCACATTCAACTGATAGGCAGAGATTGATGGCGGCTGCATTTGGGCGCAATGGACAGCAAAGGGTTAATTAATGACTGAAATAAAACTGCAGCAAATTTCAAAACAAAGAGGAAAATAACCTGTAAAAAGAAAAGGCGAGGCTTTCCCTTCAGGGCGGGGCAGTTCTGATCGTTGAACATTTCCACCACGGCTTTGGTAGCGAGGGCCTTGCCATCTGTACCAAAGAGCAGGTCTAGCCTGACGGTGGTGCCCATGCGGTCCCACTCCTTGTTGCTCCACGTCTGGTCTCCGTGGGTCAGAATGGAGCACACAAAGCAATCCGCTTTCAAGTGGTCGTAGTCCTTGATGGCTGGAAACAGAAAACCCACAAGCACAAATAGAATGACCTATCACGAAAAATATACTTAAATATATTTAACCCTTTCACATCGAGGTGTGATTCTTACCCAACTGAAACATGCAGGAACTTGAAAATGTATGTGTAATTGTATGTATGTGTATGTCAGTTCACTGAAATCTGATTTATCTGATAGAAGAACAGGCAAGATTTTGGTGTCCTTAGCAATGAAAGGGTGAATAGTTAGACAGGAAATATGTTCTAGTTAGGTATTGAGGGTAATTAAATGGTCATCATGTACCAAACCTTAAATGTTCTAGTTAGGTATTGAGGGTAATTAAATGGTCATCATGTACCAAACCCTAAAATCACCTGCATGCTTTAATAGTGTAAATAGCAGGCAATTTCAATAGTGAAAGTCTTTCCACTTTACCTTCCATGGATTGAACTGTTATTGCAGTAGTAGTATTGTATGGTATTCTAAATTCAAATCTCCAGTGACAGCTCTTCCAGCCATTTTTTGTATTCATTGTTGAATGCATGTACGCTTGTTATTGCCGCCACCACTATTACCAATGTCATGTCTAGACTCTTGCTGGAAACCCAGCCAAACTATTAGAATAGGTCTATAACAACAAACTAATGTCTTTATGAAAATTCTGTCTAATCAGTAAAAGCCTTTTCAATGGCAAAACCAGGTGTCTCGATGTAAAAAATAAGAAAAATTGCAAAATCAAATTGATTTCGAAGTGGTTAAGTTTGTAGACTGAGAAGAAAAACTTTCCAAACCAAGTGTAACCACTCAGATTGTCTATTAACACTTTTAGACTTTCCCGCCTTTTTGTATGCTATTATAAAATGATTTCAACCGAAATTGAAGTCAGCGATGGGAAAGAATATCGGGAGTTTTGACTCAGTCAAGTTAAGCACATTCAAGACTACTGTGTAGTCAAGTTAAGCACATTCAAGACTACTGTGTAGTCAAGATGCAAATGCTACAAGTGACAGGTGCAGAGGTTGAGAAGGCTCACAAGTTCAAAGGTTTTCAGTACGGGCATTTACCTGATCTTAAAACTTCCACCATTTTCCATGCCTGCAAATCGTGAAACAACAGCACTTTGAAGCCAAGGGCCGTAAATGAGTTGGAAAGGGACGTGGCATCACACGAAGATCCAGGCCGGTTCCCAAACTCCTTGGACCGACTGAAGTCTTCATTGTTGATGATGACGGCCAGTCCTCTCTCCGGATAATCAAACTTGTACTTGGTCTGCTCCAAATCTATCGGGGCCATATTTCTGGCTGGATCGGGAGTTGTCGGTCTGTTTTCTGTGTAATCTCCAGAGGCTCCTTCAGATTGGCTGAGCAATCAGACAAAATCAAAACAAAGCATCAAACCAAATTGAAATCTGACACCTCCCCAACAAAATAAAAACAAAAGCACAAACGCTTACATGAATGCATTATTTTGTTTATTATGTGCACTGACAGTAATACTCGATCCAGCCGAGTCAGTCAGTAAATTTGAAGAAGAAAAAGAAGATCAGTCAAAGTGAAAACAGACCATCGTGAGAAAATAAAATCATCAACCAAGGCAAAAAAGGTGGAATAGGGGAGAAGGGCAGTTGTGAGGATTACAAGTTTGGGTTTGAATTTGACAGTCAGACCTCTAGGCTACAAACACTGAAGCCATGACTGATATGAGGGCAGCAACTAAAAATGACAGTGAAAAGTTATTTTACTCTTTTCTCCTTTAGTATTGTACTTTAATAATCTGCCCCTATTTGTGGCAACAACTTATCATGCTGTGTGTTTTTGTTTTTCGCATGTGTTTCGCTTCACCATAAATAGTTGTGGTGAAAACACACAAACTTAAATCGAATGAGCGAAAATTATATAAAATACAATAGAAATACTTACTCTGTACCACAAAAAAAGTCTGCAAATCTTTTCTTCAAGTATCTTTTGAAGCCATCAGGAGCTGCACAAAAATGACGAAAAGAAATCCATTTTTCAAACAATTTTTCAAATTACTTCAGTAATTAATAGTCACCCATTACTATCAATATCATCACTAAATTAAAAACTGACCAACATAAGAATATTCATTTCCATCTTCATATCACTTAAAGGATCAAAGAGTTTTTAAAAAAATTGCCTTCATTTCTTTTCAATGGTTTACTGTACTGATGTATCTCTGAATTTGTGCATTTGTCTAAGTACACTAAATTAGTATCCAAGGCCTCAAGATTAAAATAAAATGAATATACTTGAATCTCTTTTACCAACATAAAATCAAACTGGCAGTGAACTTTCAATTTACGAAATTATAGGACAATGCTTTAGGAGCCAATTCAAATACAACTATATGACCTTTGATTAATGAGGTTAGCTTTGTTCAGAAATCATAATTACCAAAAATTAATAACTAATTTACAGTTCTCAGATAAAACGTTCATAAAAACAAATGGGGTAAGAATTTGAAGATGCTGGCCAAGAAAGTAAGCAAAAGCTATACATATATAAAATAACGTAACAATTTACAAATCAGACACTTGATCATATAAAAAAAGATGAAGATGAAACTAACAGCAACAAAGTTGACCAAAAAGAAGCATGATGCTTATTTAAATTTTAGGACACATATTACTGAATTTCTTTATTCATTATTTCCTTGAATGATTCTGAATGACTGCATCTCAGCTTAAATCTTTTTACTTTTACAAAACTTGAGTATTGATAGGCAAACTTGAAAATTACGCAGGATCCAAAATGTTATAAGAAGATAGTTTTAGTTTTATACGTAAGCCCTGTTTTAAATAAAAATAATGAAACTCTGTCTACTTCATATGACATTAATTTCTTGGGCTCTACATGTAGGTAAAATACATATCTATATTTCTATGATGCAGGTGGTGACTAGGTGAGTAAGGAAAACAGAGTGGGCAGACAGCTGTGTACCGACTCATAAGACAGAGTTTGGAGCTAATCACTCAGTGCATTAGCCTTATCTTGTATCAATTTATTGAAATCTGTAGAGTTATAGTAAAAAATACCAAAATGAGTTTCAATGTTTTAGTATGGTATCAACTGCCTGTTTGTCTCATCAGCAGTTTCGTTTGTCTCATGCATCGAATAAGAAAGACACATCCCTATTGATGTAACCCGACAGACGATACTTTTCAGCTTCTTAAACACTTCTTAAACATGCTAACCAATTTGACCTCCATTTTTCTGTTAAACTATTAAAAAAAAAAAGCAAACAAGGGGGGAAAAGCGAGGTATTGAACCTCTTCAAAAGAACCAGTGCAGTGATTACAAAAATAGAAAAGATCAACCAACCCAGGCGTGTATGTATATCTATGAGATATCACTGTTTCACGGGAATAAGAAAAATGATTGTTATTTTACAAATTTATAAGCATCAGTGATTTACAATATTATACTACAGTCTGATACTACTTATTCTTCATCCTTAAAATTTGCATTCTCACAGATCCCTGTTACCAAATGCAATAGTAACCTAACCTGACTGTGTGATATTTTTCTTATTTTCAGGTGTATTTGACGCTTCACAAATCATCCGACCTTATCTCTCCCAGCAAGAATGAAGAATATGTGTGAGACTGTAAATAAACAAAAAATCCTTTCTGCACGTTGATCATCTTGGGACGAATGATGGAGTATACATTTAATTGATAGATTGTTAGGACGATGCAGTAATTATGGACAAGAAAATATAAAGTAGGGTTATCATATCACAGTTAATAGACAACAAAAGACAGCTCATAAAATATATCCCACTTACTGTCCAGATCCTCCTCTTTACTTTTGGCTTCCATTTTATCTATATTTGAATTTTGTGAAACATGTGATTCTCTCATTTCATTTTTCAGAGTAAAATCTAAAGAGAAAGAATAGTTACAAGTTACTTAATTTTCATGATAGTAGCATAAAAAACAAAAGGGGGGTAATAAATATAGTATACGTTACCAAAATAAAAAACCTTTGGTGTTGACATGAAGTGAAAAAATAAATTCAGGGATCATTCATGAAAAATGCTTTGTTGGAATTTTTTTTACACGCGTGCCACTAAAAAAATCTGCTACCCATGAAAATAAGAAAATCTTATTATCCTATTATCCTACTCCTGAATTTTTCATTCTTGTGAAAAAATAGACAACTACTATAAGGCCTTAGTAAAAACACAGCCTGGAAAGTGTTTCGCAGAAAAATCTGTACTCAGGAATTCTGGGATATTCCTGAAAAGTGGCACCCATGTTTCTTTTCAATTACAGTAACATTCATGCGCTACTGATTGCTGAACTGTTGCTATGTGCAAAAAAAAAAAAAAAAAAAAAGGATTTTATCTTTATTTAGTGTCTTTCTTGTGTATTACCTAAAACTCAATTTCACTATTCCTCTATGTGTTAAGGAGGTGGCTATGTTACTAAACATTTAAATCATCCAGAAAAAAAAGGAGGAAAGAATCTGAATTGCAAGGTTCGGTTAGTATCTCCACCCAATCACTTTATAAAAAAAAAACATGCTGGTGATGATAGATGTTTAATGAAGCAAACTGAAAACACAAACAACAAATAAAATAAAATAAAACCAAAACAATAAAGAAAACTTGATTGGCATAGACGATGCACTGGTACACATACACAACACAAAGAATGTCTATCACCAGGTCAAGAATCAAGAACATACCAAACAAACCAACTTTTCAAAATGTTCAACTTGTGATTCCTGAGAAAGTATAATTTATACAAACTGAAAAAGGCTGCATGAAATTTTGATAATTCAATCCAAGCAAGTAATAATAAAGTGATGAAAAAATGATAAAATTTACAAAAATTTATTCTGACTAGTAGGTTATTCATTTTCTAAAAATTCCTTTAAGTCTTAACCCTTTCACTGCTAAGAACACCAAAATCTTCAAGATTTGCCTGTTCTTAAACCAGATAAATCAGATTTCAATGAACTGACATATGCCAAAGGCCTGAAATTCAGGCTTTTGGCATATGTCAGTTCACTGAAATCTGATTTATCTGGTATAAGAACACACACATTTTAAAGATTTTGTATATTTCAGTTGGGCTAGAAGCGGACCTTGCTGTGAAAGGGTTAAGAAAAATAATTGAACTCATTAAAAATGGAACACAATGAGTGGCAATGGCTATCATGTTAAAGAGATGATCTGTTCATGTCTTGGCAGTACAGTTTTGGTTGGCTGGTGGTTATCACATGATATGTCCCTGTCCGGTGTACACGATCATACAGTATAAGACACATGGGCAGTCAAAAATCTAAAAGGTCTCTACTTTTGCTTCTGAGAGTAAAGAAAAAAACAACAAAAGAGTGAAGTAAAATGGTACAACATTGTAAATTATTTTTTTGATGATATGAAAATAACTAAACAAATAGGAGTTACTTGTAAGTTAAAGGAGGGCAGTAACACTCATTACGAATAATATACCACTGTAACACTTATGTCCCTACGAAGAATTCTTTATCAAATTATGAAAAGGATCTAGAGTCAAGAATTTATATTATAACATGCCTTCCTTATTTAGCATTACTAAATTCAGCGGTAAAATTTTTTAGCATATATGACAGCTAGCTGACCTTCACTTTGTGACATCACTGTTATTTGCACACTTCCCCTCTAACTCTACGCAAATAAATGCACACGACTCAATTTATAACTAAGAAAGTTAACATTTAAATTTAATGGTTTTTTTTTTTTTTTTAATTTGTGTATTTCATCTTTATTTTGTATCAAAAGTTGATTATCTTAGAGCAAACATTACTGCATGTTATAATAGAAATAATGGCCTAGAATGGGAGATATTCCCATTCACTGTCATTATTTCCATATTTTAGTCTGATTACAGACGATATCATCAGATTCTAAGCATCTTTGGTTTCATTTAGAGAAATGACTTGCAAAAAAAAAAAGACTTTCCAGCCACCCGTAACAAGAAAAAGATAAAACAAAAATCCCAAAGCAGCAGCAGCAGCAACTGACGATGCAAAAAAGTAGCTTTTGAAATAGCAGACAAAAAAATAATAATTAAAAAGAGTCGAATCATCAACACTAAAAGTTCTTTAAAAAATTTTTCTTTACATTTTTACCTTTATTATTTCAAAACTAATATCAATATGAAGACGATAAAGGATTAGAAGTTGTCTATGTTGTAATGTGTAATAATGATAAATGTCCGCAGCATGATATGGTACTTGAATAAATAAAAAACCAATCTCTAAAATTGCTCTTTAAAAAAGTAATCGGACAGCTGTCAAAGTAAGAAAAAAACCCAGATAAACGTTTTTAAGTTGTTTTTCTAAAGAGGTGATGCTATGATCTAATAATATTAATTTATTACATAATTAAATAAATTTTGTGAGCTAGAGCCAGGTGATCATATGTCTGACAAGCTTTATGACGATGATAGAGTTAAAAGATAAAAATAAATGTGCTGTGAAGGGTAGAGTATCCTATTTTTGACAAGTGACACTATTCAACCCTCTTGTGTAATGAAGTCCCCTCAAATTTCAATAACTTTTCATTGCTTTGATCGTAACGATATCAGATCTTAATAATTGTTATCTTCATTTCAACCCACATTTCCGTAAATCTTATTTTAGAGGAGTTGATTCCTTGCGCTCAATTAATAAACATTTCCGTAATTTTTTTTGCAAGCGCGCTTTAGTAAGCATTGAAGCATGGTGACGTAAGTCTGACAGTGTCGAAGTATTTCCCTTAAAGATAAAATGAAAATATTCTTAAGATATTCATTTCACTTTAAAAACACCTTTTCTTGTTTAAAATAAATACAGTAACCAAACAATTTGAGGAGATAATCGTTTTGAGAAGACCTCTAAACTTCCCAGTATAAGACTTGAACACAGAAGGAAGTTTGACACCGATGAGGCATATGCAAAGCCACAAAAATTCCAATTCTGAGAATGCTGTCTACAAAATGTGGCCTTTTTGTCAATTGAAGTTAAATAGTCTATCGAGACAATAGCAACAATCATAAGTCAATGGGCTGAAAATCAAACCAATGATAGACAGCCGCTGAAATATGAGGACACTGCTCAATGCTTTCAAACTTTGGGCACTCTAGCCTACCCTTTTTTTAAATTTTATAAAATCTAGACTAGAATAGTCTAGAGTCTAGTCAAGACAAGAAAGACCCTCCTTAAAGATATAAACTGCTTTTTTTACCACTCAATGAAAAGAACGTTCATGTCTATTTAAAAAAAATAATTAAAAAATCAAAGGATCACTGTTGCCAGCTTCAAGTGAATTCCTGCCCTGTTTTTATGTTAAATCAAAAGATTTATGAAGAATACGGGAAAAATAGAATATAGTCTATCTAGAGATAAGAGTCTAAAGTCTCACCAGACCACTGCCGTCAATAAAACCCCAAAAAACCTCTTGTCAAGTCCAAGAGTCGAACATAAGATGACGTGATACGTACCACTATGGAAATACAAATAAAACAGGAAATACCTGATGAAGTTAATATTGGTCACTAGATAGACGTCTATAAATTTGGTAGATATGTTATGTTTCAAGTGGAGTTTCCTGTTCTTTGCCTTGGTTTGGTCTTATGGCACTCGGTCGGTCTGTGTTTGCTGTTCCTGTGTTGGTGATTGACACAACACTGCAAGCTTTATCTCCCTTCCTCACCTCTTTTTTGTGGGAGTCAATCTTAGTGAGGATATTTTTAGGATCAAGTATGGGACAAAGTGGGTGTGTCTGTCAAGCCTAGATACAGTACCAATCTATAGACCCTAGATAATTCTAGCTTTTAAAAAAAAAGTTTTTTTTTGTTTTGTTTGTTTTGTTTTGGTATCGTTCAATTTTTCGCAAAGATGACAGGATAACATAGATCTTAGATTAAGAGATATGTGTAAATTCTAGACTACCCAATCTCTTTAGAAGAAGAAAAAACAAAAAAACTACGGCCAGATTTATTTTTGAATATCGATCTGCCAAACCTTTATTAAATATCCTTTTCACTTTTCAGTGCTAAATATAGGCTAGTATCTATGTTATTTCTCTTAATACTGAATTGAATTATTGGGATCACTTCCCCCACCCTATAAAAATTAACCAATCAAATCAGTTTATAAGCAAATGAGATCATAAGATAAGAAGTAGAATCGTACCAAGCAAAATGGAGCCATAAAGAAGGACATAAGCTAGAACATACCCATTATTTACAACCACGATAACAGTAACAGCAACAACAAAAACAAAAACACACACAAAAGACTGGGACGGACCTCAAGAATAAAGACTGAGATGAAACTCAGGGATAAAGACTGAGCTGTGGACGGTGGACCTCTTTGTCACACAATCCCCAAGGCAAGAAATGCGTGCCTCTATGTCTGTCAAACCTCCACTCTCTACCTTACTCATGTGAAACGAAAGAAAAACGGAAGCAAAAAAAAAAAAGGAAAGAAAAAAGACTCAGAGGCACGCAATGATATTGAGGCCTACAAACGATTTAATAGTACACAGGCTGGGTTTTGTTGTGTGTGTGTGTTTTTTTTTTCCATTCTTTTTTAAAAAACATTCCTGACCGTTTTTTTTTCAATTGAAAAAAAAAAAGAATATAGACTATAAGCCCCGGTCAGAATTGAGGAATTTGTTTGCATTTTCAGTCTATTTGATTTCAACTCGGATCCTCCCCAATGCCCTGTGCATGTTTCTAGAGGGGGAAACTGTAAGACAATTAATATAAATAGTACAACAGTAAGAGTGGTCAATAGGCCAGTTGTAGAGTACAAGGACAAAACAAAAAAACAAAAAAAAAGAAATCAAAGAAAAGACGAACAAATCGACGTTTCGACCCTAAAACTTCATCAGGACAAATCGAGAAGTGAATGTTCCAAAATGAACGTAGAAAAAAAAAACCCCACACATTTAGCTGGTTCCTGGATCGGCTGAAAAAATCCACAGGGCCGTTGCTTGCGTATGGGCTGGATGCCCGTTCAAAGAAGGAATAACTCTGTGACTGATGTGTAACGTGTGTGTGTTTGCGTGTGTTTTTGTGGTATGCATGTGTGTATTATGTATGTAAATGTGTATATGTGATGTGTGTGTTATGTGTGTGTGTGTGTTTCTCTCTCTCTCTCTGTGTGTGTATGAGGGAGTGAGTAAGTCTGAAGAGAGCCCCCCCCCCCACCCTTTCACACTTTAATATTATCACATAAACAAACATGCCAACTCTCAGGGTCCATATGGAAACAATTATATCTGGAATATAGAGTTAGGGGACTTGGTTCTAAATATAGCTACATCCACGAGGCGTTGACCCCAGGTGACCCTCGATAACATTAATTGCATACACGAGCGGCATAACTCATTTTGGCAACAAAAGTGACTTAGAATTAGAATAGTCTTCCTGACAACGATCGAATAATAATGATGATAATAATAATAATGATAATCTAAAAAAAATGATGATAGTAATGATAATCATGATTATACTACTACTAATAATAATAACAGTAATAACAACAATGATAATAATAATAATAAGAAAAATAATTTGATAATGATAATAGGAATAATAATCAAAATAATAATGAATTGATGATAATAATATAATCATGATGATTGATAATAACAATAGCGAAAATGACAAAGAGAGTAGGATAATAATATTATGATTAATAACAAGGCCACCCTGTATTATAATACATATTTATATAGTGCGGTACACACTGAAGCATTGTAGGAGGCGATACATGGAATAAGTACAGTATAGGCACTTCACGAGCACTTGAGGAGGACAGTGGAAAGATCACTTGATTATCTTACTTACTCTTTCAGATTGCCTTTTCCCGTTGCTCGTCGTCACTTTGACAGGCAGCAGAGTGATCCTTACACCACTAATATGTCACAACCGGATTTCGACACCGTGTTCGCTTTCCTTGTCAAGTTACGTTGTTCGTTGAGGTGTGAGAAAATCAACAAACAGCGCGAGGGACGGTTGTAGTTGTAGAGCCGCGGGCTTGAGGATTATCTTAGTGGCTAGTGGAGCGTACTCGTGAGGCGTGATAGTGTTCCACCTGCCTTTCCTAACTAACAAGTCTATGAACAGGTATGTCCAGTAGCTAGTAGCTAAGCCCGGGTGATCCCATGGTTTCTCGGTCTCGAGAAATTAATGTCGTTTATCTAACTGCAGTATCAAGTTGCTCTTCTCGATCCTGAGACCGAGACCGAGACCGAAAGTTTCTCATCAATCGTGACGTAATAATTCAACTTCCTGTACACAAGTGTGGGTGTAGTGTAGTTTGCGAATCGAGAAACGAGGCTATTGTCAAGAATCAAGAAACGAGACTATGGAAGGTCTCACTTTCCTCTCTCTCTCCCTCTCCCGTGCTCTCTCTGTCGCTCTCTCCCCCTCTCTCAGATTTTACAATAATCATCTCTTACTTAGGCCAAAGAAGTAAGCCTCAGTTAGGAGTCGATTCTCGGCTGCTTGGAGTCGAGAAATAGTCGACGAGACTGGTCTCGCATTCCTCGAGACTGGTGATCGAGGCCGCCCGGCTCTACAGTAATTGTAGCAGCAGGTAGACAAGGTAAAACAGAACGACCACGTCGACCAGGCGAACATTGGTTAACCCTTTCACTGTTAAGGTTAATTACTAGAGAGTCTTCAAGATGCAATGTTCTTATAATGAATAAATCAAATTTCAGTGAACTGGCAAATGCCTGAAACCCAGGCTTTTGGCATTGTCAGTTCACTGGAACTGATTTATGTGGTATAAGAACATGGAAATGTTGAAGATTTTGCATATTTCAGATCGGTTAGAATCCGACCCTGCTGTGAAAGGGTTAAAACACTATGAAGATGAATTATGCACAGGAGAGAGAACACAGACAGACAGGTAGGGTAGGTAGTGGGTCTGTGACCTGGGATGCCACAATAACACTGCCAGTAGTCATTATGAATGTCTATACTACTGTGAAATGATAATTGTTACATCTTACCGGCGCAATATTATGTATGTAGTTCATGAGGTACCAAAAGCTTCCATCGCGGAACCGGCAGATTGGGGGCTCGAACACACATCCCCCCCCCCCCGTTCTGAATGTTAACTGAGAAGTTAAAATCGGTATTTTAGCAGCTGTCCTGCAAGGTGCTCGGCTTTCTTGGTCCCAATGCGTATATACTATATACACCTCATTATACCGCCAGGTGTGGGGAAAACACTAAGTTGGCGGTATAACGAGAAGTATTTATTATAATGCAAGTCATAAATGTTCTCGAATAAATGTTCGCGGTAGGCGAGATTGGCGATATAACGGGTGGCAGTATAACGAGGTTTAAATGTACTTTCACAATCCAGATAGCCGGTCACGCAAAATTCTACTTGAAGACGGGTGTCCTCAAAGCACGCAGTCGGTGACCGCACTAGACTGTAGCCTGCATCAAGTCATAATGAGAGGCAATGTGTATGTGTGTGTATGGGGGTTGGGGGGGGGGGGGACCGCAAGAAGAGTTTGTGTAGAGATTG
>JAUEKZ010189729.1:0-12447 GCA_031471865.1 Melibe leonina | reverse complement strand
GCACAGAGTAAGAGAGGGAGAGAGAGAGAGAGAGAGAGAGAGAGAGAGAGAGAGGGAGAGGGAGAGAGAGAGAGAGATAGAGAGAGAGATGGAGAGAGAGAGAGATAGAGTGATGGGGAGAGATTATGATCTTTTAACTCTTTCACTGCTAAGGTTATTTCTCAAATTACTGACTACAGACAGCACCAAAATCGTAGAAAATTGCCTGTTCTTATACTAGATAAATAAGATTTCAGTGGACTGACATATTCAGGCTTTTGGCACAACAATGTCAGTCCACTGACACTGAAATCTTATTTATCAAGCATAAGAACACGGGAATCTTGACTATTTTGTATATTCTGTTTGGTTAGAATCGGACCTTGCTGTGAAAGGGTTAAGACCCTAAAAATAGAATTTTGTGTTTTTAGGGTTTTCAAGTTTTCCTTTTTATTTATATTTTTAAATACTCTGTCCCCACAGTGAGAACCTAGCATTTTTATTTTTTCAATTATAATTAAACGTAAATAGCTATTTATCAACTGTTTACTTATCAATAAACTGATCTACCATAATGATGTTATAAATACGTATGACACTAGAATAAATAATGAGCACACTCATTAATCCACCCACCATAATCTTCTGTGATTGGAGCAGCGTTAAAAAAGAGAGAAGTAATGTGCAATGCATTAACATGTAATGTAGACATGAATGTGTGTGTGTCAATTCACTCTTTTAACATCTTGGATAATCATGATTAATTATTAACCACAACTTTAACCCTTTCACTGCGGGGTCTGGTCTAATTCTAACCAAACAGAATATATATACATATAGATATATATAAACAAAATTTTACAAATTTACGTTTTCATATACTAGAAAAATAAATCAGATTTCAGTGGACAGTCCACTGAAATTTGATTTTTCCAAATATAAGAACACGTGAATCTTGGCTATTTTGTAAATTCTGTTTGGTTAGAATCTGACCCGGCAGTGAAAGGGTTAAAAAGGGAATGTGTAGGCTACTACTGCTTGAGAACTCTCACTACTACCAAGTTGACACATTGACACACTTGTGTCATAATAAGAAGGTGTGTGGACAAAAAAATTTTTTTTAAGTACAAAGATAATAAATTGATAGAGATAAAAAAACCAAAAAAACAGGGGGGGTTAAAAGCCCAAAAGTAACAAAGAAAAAAGAAAAAAGAATTTTAAAAAGCGAAACAACAAATGATTGATTTGATTGCACCTGATTATTGCTAACACCTGATTTCCTTGATTTTGGTGAGGACAAGAAAACCAGGTGGAGGAGGAGGAGGAGGAGGAGGAGGAGGATAAGAAACTGCCCTAACAAAATGGGACAGATTTCAATTGGGTGGTAGGAAGTAGTAGTAGTAGTAGTAGTAGTAGTAGTAGTATTGTTACCATGTGTCAAGATTCCCAAAGTCCTATTCAAAAGAACACAGGTTGTAGAAAGCATTTTTTGAGTTGTGAAATAAACAAACAGACAAAAGATTTTTTTTTAATTTAAAAACTAAAAAAAAACTTCTCTTCAGATTTGTTTAAATCAAAGCCCCCTATAGTTATCTTCCCATTCAAAACTTCAAAGAGAAAAAAAAAGGTGAACTTAAAAAAAAGAAACAAAAGACTAGAAAGGAGTGAGTTTGAAAGAGGGTGTGTGAGTGAGTGAGTGAGTGAGTGAGTGAGTGAGTGGGTGGGGCATACTAGTGTAACAACCTACCAGGTTCATTGGGTCCCCTGGAATTGCTCCTCATCAGTTTGTCGGGGGGGATGCGGTACTGGGAGGCCACCAGCCGGGGGATGGACTCAGAGTCTTCCAGGAAGAGCTGCATGCGAATGAAAGGTTCTCTCCCCTTCTGGGTCAGCATGTGCCAGGGTTTGGGCCGAGCCAGTAAGTCGGAGACGGAGCCCTGGCTCAAGCCCAGCACCGATTCCCCGAACAGCCTCTGACTAATGGAGTACTGGGACAGTGTCTCCTTCACCTTCTTCACCACGTCGTCCGTGTTCATGTTGGCAAAGCGGTCAAACTGCTCCTGGGTGATGGGGGGAAGCACTGCCCGTAACGGTTTGCTGTTGGCCATCCCTCCCATCTGGTTGGGACGGGTGCTCAAGGAGTTGGCTATGTTCTGCATGCGTTGGAGCGGGGACAGACATTCACCAGGGGGAGCGGCCGAGCCAAAAGGAGGAGGGGGACCACCGCCCCCTGATGCACCTCCGGGCTGCTGCTGTTTAGAATTATTGTTCTTTTGAAGCGGTTGTTGCTGTTGATTTTGCTGCTGCTGCTGACTGTTATTTGGGGTGAGGGGTTTGTCTGGGCTGGTGGTGGTGCTGTGACCGTTCACTCTGGGTTTGACTAAGAAGAAGGCACTTCCCACGTGCCTGGACCCTCCAGACTCACTGGTGGGCGAGGACCCCGGGGTGGAGCCAGCCTGGGACGAGGGTTTGCTGAGGTCAATGGCCCCGTAGTTGTTACTCTGGACGGCCGTGTCGTCCGAGGTGCTGTCTGGGGGTTCCGTCTTCAAGCTGAGTCCATTCGGCCGGTACTTGCGGCAGTCTAAGGCAAGCGGGGACTGGACACTGTCTATGAGGGACGGGGAGGGGGAGGGGCCTAGGCGGGCAACGCTGTTGGACAGAGAGCTGGATGAGGAGGAGGAGGACACGCCCCCTACCGATATCGTGGAGTTTGGCACGTTGACCCCACAGTCCAGGCGTCCCAGTTCTTGAGCATACATGGTGCTGGCAGCAATATTGCCCGCAGCATCTGCCGCTTTTTTCAGTTTTTCCAGTTCCTGGCGGTAAATCCTAGCCACCATTTCCTGTGCGGAGGAATTGTCTTCCTGCGACGATGAGGACGAGTGGTGGCGGGAGTCGCTGTCCCTGGATTTGCGTATGTTGTCACTGCTGCTTCCCCGATGGTACAGGGGTCCGTTGGCCAAGGGGGACGGTGGCATGGTGGGGGACAGGATGCTGGGGGGTGGGGGTATTCCCCCCATCTTGGACAGCTCGTGCTGGTAGATGCTGGACACCACCGCATTGGTCACTTGTTGCTGTAGGAGAGAAGAACAGGGTTAACTAGAGCACTACTCGTATTCCAATCCATATCATCCGGCATACTGGACTCACACAGACACAGATACCGCCATGCATAGTGACAGCAATTCGTTATCATTCACTATTTGCAGGAATAGAAATACTTATTTATGACATTTTATTTTATAGTTTTTCCGGCTAATTTGAAAAGAAGAAAAGAAAAAAAAATTTTTTTCAAGAGTTCAAAAGATATGGAGAGACTCCTGACAAAATAAGAGAAATGTGAAAAGTCTGCATAGCTAATTGTTATATTTTTTTAAGCTACCACATACACCATTGTTGTTAACCCTTTCACAGCGAGGTCCAATTCTGACCCAATTGAAATATGCAAAATCTTGAAAAAGAATGTGTTCTTAAACCATCAAAATCTAATTTTAGTGAACTTGAACTGCCAGTTTCACTGAAATCTGATTAATCTGGTTTAAGAACAGGCAAACCTTGAAGATTTTTTGCATCATTAGAAGTGAAAGGGTTAAAGAGTCCCAGACTTGTTCCTTTACCTGCTCCAAGCTTTTCTTCATGTGCATGGCCATCTGCGCTTCGTTGAGGATGGAGGCAATCCTTTCCTCCGTTGCCGAGTCTTCCCGTTCTTTGGAGGCATGATTGGGCGTCACCGGCTGTGTGCCTGCACACAACAAACACACAAATAGTCACAGCGTGTCAAGTCAATCACTCTACATCATGTGTCAGTCATCTATCTTATTCTCATTCTCCTTCTTCATAATTGTGATTATCATCATCATCATCATTATCATCATCATTATTATGGATTATTATTATCCTTTTTATCAATCTCATTTTTTGTTTCTGCTGTTTGTTTTCTAGTGTGGAAAGTGTAAACAAAATTCATAATGCCCAGTAGGATATCAAAAAAGCATCTTGTTTTTCTTATTCAACTTACAGATTACTGTGGAATTCTACACACAGACACACACACACTCTCACACACTCACACACACACACACACACTCTCTCACACACATACACACACTCTCACACACACACTCTCTCTCACACACACACACACACACACACACACACACACACACACACACACACACACACACACACACACACAAACACACACAAAAAGGTGGGAAAAAAATTCACAATTCACACACATTAGAAACATTACAATGCAAAGTTTTATGATTACAGCATTGGGGAAAAGAGATAAAATATTTTTTTAATTTTTATGAGAAAGAAATTTTTCCTCACCTTTCTTAGGAGAAATGGCTTTCAGAGCCAAGATGTTAGCATCGTTCATTGCCCAGGAATGCATTTTGCGATAGGACTCGCGGCCCTTCTCTGTGAGCTTGTCCCAGGATTTTGGTTTGGAGAGTAGCTCGGACACTGTGCCCTGGCTCAGGCCCAGTACGTGCTTGGCAAAAAGACGCTGGCCGATGTTGTGGATGCTGAGAAGCTCTCGCACTGTCTTGGCCACAAATCCTGTGTCCAGCCCCACAGACGGCGAGTTGCCCTCCGTCTTCACCATGTTGAGGGGCAGGAAGGCGGTGTGGAATGGACTGCCCTTGAAGGGGTAGAAGGGGGCGATGGGCGCTGTGAAGTGGTGGGGGTCCAGGGGGTGCGGCGTTGGGTGCAGCTGTGGCGTGCTGGAGGCGGAGGTGATGGAGGAGTTTGGGGAGGAAGGCGGCAGAGGCACGTTGGTGTGAGGCATCTGGGGAGGCGTGGGGGTGCTGGGGGACCGTTTAAGGTCGTAGGAGGAGGCGGGAGAATGGGGGCCTCCGGAATACGATTGGTGGTGGTGGTGGTGGGGGTGGTGGTGGTGGTTGTTGTTGCCGGTGAGAGCCGGGCCTTGCTGTGTTCGATGGTGATGTAGTTTGGAGGATGGTGTGGAGGAGGGGGAGCCGGAGGAGGACATTGACGACAGAGACAACGAGGACAACACCTCCTGGTTGGACAGGGGGAAGGCCTCCGGTGTGGCTCGTGGGGTCGACGAGGATGGCTCCTTTTTGATTATCGCTGGCGAGCTCGAGGCTCTAAGTGTTTTGTCTTGGGCTGCTGATACAGCAGCTTGGTGGTGGGAGGAGGAGGAGGAGAGGTGAGTGGGTGAGGCGGAGGATGGTCGGGACCCAGCCACCAATGCAGATGAGGGCTCTGTGGTACTATTGCTACGAGTGTAACATGCTGCCGTTGCCATTACGAGCGCAGGGGAGGAAGTGATCAGTGACGTCGATGCTGATAAGGGTGAGGGGGAGGTTGGGGGGAAGGATGGTGGTGATGATGTGGATGAATAGGGGCGATGAGAGGATGGGAACATGGACGATGCTGGCGGCTTTTCAGAGCAGCCACTGGCCAGTCTCAAAGCTCCGGGGTTACCACTATTGCTACTACCACTACAGCTACCACTACTGCTATAACTGTTGAGAGTGGCGGTGGTGGTGTTGGTGGTGGTGGAGCAGGAGAAGGAGGCGGTGTGGGTTAGAGGATTTATGTTTGCAGTGGCAGGAGTAGAGTTAGGAGGTATTATGTTGGTGGGACCGTGATCTGCAACAAGAAAGGTGTAAAAAAAAATACTTTTATGATTCATCTAGGGGGGGAGGAAGGTAAAAAAAAAGAGAGAGGAAACGAAATTTAAAGGACAATTTACATGGCCCAGACTGCAAATCAATTTTTCTTTCCACTTCTCTTTTCTTTGAACAAGAATTCAACACATACCAAGACAGAAAACACACGGCCAATTTACAACAAAGTATGCAGTAACTCAGAATGACCAACACATTTCACAATGACCGGAGTAAGTACTGGCACTGTAGCCACTGGCAGACACGGACAACAAAGACAGTCAGACAAAGCGCTTAGTCATCATCTAACCAAAACAACAACTAAACTTCTTTCACTGTCAGGGCTGGGGGGTGGCAGGTGGGGGAAACTTATCATTCTTACACAAGCAAAAGACAGAGAAATGGCAAGCTGGTGCATGCAGACTTTGACGACGGACAAGAAAAAAAACAAAAAACAAAGAGGAAAAACAAAAAAGGAAAAATTAAACTCAAAAAGTTCCATTTTTTTTATATCTCAGGGACTTTTCTTTCATTTGTCATGAAAAAACTTTCAATTATGTCTCCCCTTATTAAAAAAAAAACCTAACAAAGAAAAAAGATTTTTAAAAATTGCAATACATTACAATGAGAAAACCTTCATCCATGATAAAGAAAAACAAAAAAACAACAACAACGAAACATACAGTTGTCTCAGGATAAGAATCATTCAATAGTTTTTTTTACACCTTGCTTGATACATAGTTAGGTAAATGTCCACCCTATATGGTCCTGGTAAAGAAACACCATTAGGAGGTGACACCTTAGTAGTGTCCCTGGGAATAGGGTTCCTCTACATGGACCAAAACAGGTAAAAGAACGTGAAGGAATCATTTCAAAACATCGACAGCAGCAGCAAACATTGTAGGACTCCATTTTGTTAGTGGATTGTGACGCGATAAAACTCACTTAGAGAGTAGTAACTGCCCACAGATGAGATTCCGAGGGAGTCCATGACATTTTTTACTTCTCTTATTGATAACAATTGAAGACTATCCACTTTTATCAACAATTTCAATGTGTGATGACCTCATAGAGCCATTCTTACAGTAGATTCAATATGATCTTATTTATATAGAAATATGTGCGTATTATTATAAATACATCATGAATTTGTGTGCTGTTGCTGCTGTTGTCTTTGTCATAAATTTAACCCTTTCACTGCCAGGTCTGATTCTAACCAAACAGAATATACAAAATCTTCAAACTTTACGTATTCATAAACCAGATAAATCAGATTTCAGTGAACTGACATATGCCAAAAGCCTGACGTTCATATGTTTAACATATTATGTCAGTTCCCTGAAATCTGAATGATCAAGCATAAGAAGAGGCAAATCTTGAGGAGTCTGGTGTCCTCAGCAGTGAAAGGGTTACTACCATTACTGCCACTACAAACAGATGATCAAACATGACTGATTGTCTGGGACGATGGAAGGGCCATAGTGAAAGAGTATAAAAAAGGTTTAGGAACTTCAAAGGTTGCAGTTCAATCAAGTTAAATCTTAAAACCACCACCACCATTATTTCCTCTCAACGCTTCTAACTCATTATGTATAATAAATAAAATTATATGAAAAAAAAAATGAAAAAAAAACAAACACCTACGAGAACATTGCAGTGCCTGTTTGATAGTTGTAGATAGAATTAAATAAACCCAAAAACAACAAAAACAATGACAACAACAAGCCGTAACGCATAACTTAATATCTTAATATCACAACTCTCAAAACCATGATCCACTAGGAGTAATCAAAAATTATTGCTACTAATTTTGCGGCTGTTATCATACTACCATTTCTCTACTACCACTACCCCCTACCCCTACCATTGCTCTACTACCACTACCGACCATGCTCCTCCTATCACTTCCCCTGCAGTTACTCCTGGCAAACGACTACATCACTATTGCTTCCTCATCCAGAACACTACTAGTGAGAACGTCTGTCTCAACAAACTAACCTCAAATTTATGATGAGACATTGGACATAAATCAATCAATCAATAAAATAAACCTTCAATGTCAAAGAATGAAAAACAGAATTTGAGGGGATTTTTTTCTATATAAAAAAAAAAATAAAAAAAAAATTAAAAAAATACCAAGCATGGTTATTGCATATCCAAACCAGCCAACACATGTTAACAACTTATGACTGACATTTTACACACATTCAAATATACATAAGAAAATAGTCGTCAGTCAAAGTACATCAGAACATGAAAGGAATCAACTTGCATCAAATTGTTGAACATGAGCCGATACAGTGGATTAATCTTAAAGACTTCAGGGTTTGAGAGCTGTTGGACAGAGGAAGAAGAAGAAGAGAGGCAAATGGACAGAGTAATTTCATCGAAACGAGGAGGGACAAGGAGGGACATGGAGGGAATTACATCCCAGATGATGATGGTGATGATGATTGATTAGATGATAATTAGTGATAGAGAATGAAAGAAGGGATTAAAAAAAATTCAAGTAAAAGGAGACACACATACACACACACCTACATGGCCAGGATGTCCATGAAAACACAAATAGCAAACTGAGAGAGATTGAGACAGGAGACAAAGAGAGAAACAAAGAGAGAAATACACACAGAGAGAGAAAAAGAGAGAGAGAAAAGAAAGGAGGGGAAAGAATGAGAGAGGGAGGAGAGGGGGGAGGGAGAGAGGAGGAGAGGGGGAAGGGAGAGAGAGAGAGAGAGAGAAGTTGGACGGTAGCACTCACCTGTGAGTCCAGAGTTGATGACCTTGAGCTGTGTGTTCTCAGACTGCAAAGCCTTGTTCTTGCCCAGCAGCAGCACCTCCAGGGACTTGCCCTCCATCTCCATGGCAACGCTCTCCTCAGTCTGGCCCCCACTGGAGAACTCAATGGACTTGAGCACCCTGCAGCCAGGCAGGTGACATCGACAAGGAATTGGCAAGATCCGTGTTAATTTTATTTTTCCAAATAAATAAATAAATAAATAAATAAATAAAGACAATAATAAATAATACTCTATCTCCATTTTTGACTAGATGAGTAAAAGTTGGTACGGGTTAATGTTAAAAATGTCATAAATTTCTAGTCCTAGAGCATAGGATATGGATCTATATATTACATAAATATATCCATATTCAACAGCTCTAGACAAGTGCTCACAAAACAGCAAAGATCTTCATGTTGCCCATTTCTCTGATGCCAATGTAATATGAACAGGGACACCACCTTGATCATTCCAACCAAACGTTTTTGAGCAAAAAAACAGACATATTTTTTTTCTCCTTGAAGAAGCTATAGCCCTAGTATTAGAAGATATGTCCCTCCCTCCCTCATACCAACCTCAACTCCCTCTTGATTTCCTCATAATCCTCCTGAGTCCTCAGACGATCCTCCAAGGTGCGAAATGCTGTGTTCTTGGCACTCAGCTCTTCCTCCAACTTCCCAACCTGTTTGTAACAAAACCAAACACGGAATATGATTGAATATGATCCAGTGATCAAATATCATAGTCTTGTGAACTGATTAACACACACACACACACACACACCCCCCCCCCCCCCCCCTGAAAAAAACCACCACCAACCAAAATGGCAATCAAGCCAAATTTATACTAAATGCAATATAAACTAAGAAGGAAAAAGAAAAGAAATGGAAAATATAAGCAACAAATAAAATAAATACTCATTAAAAATCTCTAAAAAAAAAAATATATATCATTGTCTTGGGTGAATTTCAAAATTGGGCCAAATAGCAGTACATGTCAACGATGACTTCAGACAATGTTATTTTTATAGATGTCATCAAAAAGGAGGAATTTCTCTTTTTGCAGAAAAAAAATGGCATCACTGCTGCCTGCCATGTATGGTGTTCCCCTCTTCCTCCTCCCTCTCTGTGCTCACTCACCTGTGTAGAGGTGGATTCCCTCAGCTTGGACAGGGAGGCTTGCAGGCGGTGGACGTCTTCTACCAACTGAGCAATCTGGACAGTCACAAGTATGGCACACAGGACAAACACACCACACACGAGAAGAAAACATATTTTATCAGGGCATTATTGACTGTTACACTTCATTGCAACAAAAGTGTGTGTTTGTGCAACCATAAAAAAAAGTAAGTCCTTTAGAGCCTAATGACCCATGGACTCAGAGCTTATCCTAGTTTTCATAGCGTGAAGCTGACAAATGACAATGGTTGCCATCCTCTGGATAAGACGCTGGTCTATCGCAGATTAGTTTCCCCAACCCAAATTATGGATTGGTACCCATTTTACACCTTGTTTAGGTGAGGTAATTGGAGTAAATTTCCTTTGCCCAAGGAAAAACTGAAGTGCCACTGGTAGGAATCGAACACTGTGCCCCCCGGATGGATTTTGCTACCAGTTTGGCCACGGCGCCTCCTTGTGCACCCATTGCACTCACAGCATACAGTAATTCTGATGGAGGAAATTTATCCCTTTTTGCACAGACAATAAAATAGTCCTCTTGGTTATTTTGGGTAAGTAAAAACAGTGAGTTGAAAAGAGAAGACTGTTCATTTTTCATAGGCTCTCATCATACAATATACAAACAGAACAAAAATTCAATAGCAATTTAAAGAAAATTTAAAATGAAATCATCTCTGTTTCAAAATAATGATTTATCAAGAGAATAGCCAAAGTTGCTAAGTAGAATGCTTATATGATGTTACTAGAAGGAAAAAAAGGAACTAAGGGAGATAAGACATGACTGGAAGAAGAGTTAGTTAGTGAGTGGAAGAAAAGTGAGTCAGTGAGGGGGAGAAGAGTGAGTCTGTCTGGGGGGAGAAGAGAGAGTTAGGGAGTGGGAGAAGTCAGTCAGTGGTTTGGGTTTGGGGGCCGTCCAGGGAGTGGGAGAAGTCAGTCAGTGGTTTGGGGGCCTGTCAGGGAGTGGGTACCTCCTTTTCCTTGGCTGCCAGCTCCACTTCCAGGGTGGAACGCCTCAGCATGTCCATGGCCTGCTCCGATGCCGACACAGACATCGTGCCCGACTGCTCCCCGGATTCAGAGCCCACGCGACCCGTGGCTGTTCCTGATTGGCCCAGGGATGACGAGGACTTTGCCTGATTGGCTGCTTCCAGCTGCTGCTTCAGGAGATCGACGTGGCGTTCAGCGTTGGCCGCTTTCTGCTCAGCACAACATGCGGGTAGATAGGAAGCAGGACAACAAACATTTCATTACACGCCACTGAAGTACAAACACATTTACTATTTCATCTGCATAATTTATTTGAAATAAAATGGTGACATTCTAACGTGGTTTCCATTCTACAGTCACAAACACACCAGACTGAACGTGTCTCACCTCATTGGCTCTCTCTAAATCTGCCATGACCATTTCCATTTCATCGGATCTGTCAAAGGAATTAAAAAAATGGAACACATGTCAAAGTTGGTGAAGGAAAATAACTGAAACCTTTACAAACTGCCTTAAATCTAATAAACCATAATTCTACCTACATTCTATGTGAAGTAACAGGACAACATAGAAAAGGCCTGTACTGTATCCTACCATTGCCACTCCAGTTCTAACCAGACTCTACGTCCTACTGGTGCAGCATGTGACAATCACTCAGCTCTCAGACCTTGTGTCGTATTTATTATATAGCGCAATTTCTATCAAGTCAGAGCATCTTGTTTTCTGGACCTTCCTGTCCCCACCCAGCAGAACATGGAGAGCTAGGTGTCTTAAGACTGCCATGGTAATGGCGGTGTAGAAACCAATGGCAAACCACACCACGATGCCGTATGCCCAGTACTAGTACAATCAGGACTCCACTTCTGATCCCAGACACTCAGCATTGAGTAAAAGATTCAACTCTTACCGTCAGGCGATAAAATAATACGGCATTTCTTCCCAATAATTGATCCCCTACTCATTTTTTCATCTTTCCATTTTTCATATAAGATTCACTTAACTCCCAACGTCAGGCGATAAAATAATACGGCATTTCTTCCCAATAATTGATCCCCTACTCATTTTTTCATCCACTAGACCACAAAGAGGTGTGAGCGCTGAGCGCCATAGGGTAGGATTGATTGGTTGTAGGGTAACATCCTATCATTGTGTCAGCAAGGAAACCAAATCAATGAAATTGCCTCTGCAAAATAATTGTCTATACCACCCAACACCCTTCCCTCCTTGTGTCACCAGGCTTGTCCTTTGTGTTCAGTCGTATCTTGTCTCAAACCCTTAGACACTCCACAGTAGTCAGACAATCCTAGACACATTGGACAATGACAATAGGACAAGGAGGAGGCTCTCCCCTTCTACATTCCTTATACACTTCTCTCCCCATTCACCAGTGATGATAACACCAAAAGACCAAAAAGGAGGAAAATAGCCAGATTTACAGAGACAGAGAAGAAAAACAAAAGAACCAAAGAAGAGTTAAAGAGGAGAGAATGTCGTCATCAAAAAGCAGGAATTGCTCCTTTTGGACGAAAATTGGCATCAGTGAAGCATTTCCTTTCCTCCTCCTCCACCCTCCAACACCATCACATCATACACTGACCAGGTGACTGAACTCACTTAATAATCGCTGATGACCATTGGCTATTTGTCTGATCGCAACATTGACCAGTGAATCATTCTATCACAAATACCACAGTCTAAAGCACCACCACCACCACCACCACCACCAAGACTCCACATAACTGATTGGCCATTTGTTTGATTTATAACTATTATCGTTGCCATTGCCACCAGCCTTCAGTCAATGCCATCTGACCACCACTGCCAGTCTCAGGGGGGGGGGGGGGGGGGGGGGGGGGGGGGGGGGGGGGGGGGGGGGGGGGG
>JAUEKZ010189696.1:0-17015 GCA_031471865.1 Melibe leonina | reverse complement strand
CCCCCCCCCCCCCCCCCCCCCCCCCCCCCCCCCCCGCCCCCCCCCCCCCCCCCCCCCAAAAAACTTAACCGCCCAACCACTAAACAGCAATAGATCTGGATGGAAAAAAACTGCACCTAGTTATGTTTCGTTCCACAGTCTTCCTCAGCAGAGACATCCAGCAATTTCACCGATCATAGTATTGTCGTGCGAATGAATACGTATGTATGTATCATGATCAGTGCTGATGGTGACGAGAAGTGAAAAAGGAGGAACATTTTGAACGACTATAATTCCCATTTTAAATGTGTTAACCGCAATATTTAGCGCATAAGAGATATTAACTCCAGACACTTCTATTAATTGTTCTACATAAAATAGTAGAAACGGGGTTCCTGCAGCTTTCCTCGCTTCAAATTTCAACGTGTTATGAGAGAATACACCAGAGGTGATATGCAGACACAATGGAAGAAGAAAAATACATCCGCTCTCACTCTTAAGGTACTTTCAAAGCAGAATTATTAATCAACCCAAAGAAGCAACACGTGAGAATCACAAAATCTATTTGTTTGCTATATAATGTAAATAACGCAACTTAAGCAGACGTCCGTGCAACGACGAAGTATTAGACGACAGCAATCTGTGTCTTCCGCTTGCCCGTAATTTAGACTGATTTATCTAGACTAAGAGTTCACTTTGTAAACAAGGCATGAAAGTAAGGATAATATTCTCTAGTTTCATCTTAATACTTGACTACTGTGAGTACCATTGAGTACTCAGGGTAAATTTAGATCTCAGGTGAAATAAAAGAGATGAATCACAGTACAGACACATTCCACGAAATAAAACTTTTTTTCCGTTATCGATCAACTTTTCCCGGTAATTTTTCTTTCTTTTCATGATTTTTTTTTTCAAAATTCAAGGCGTTTTCAAAGAGTCTTTGAACTGAAGGAGGCCGCTTGAAGTGAACCCTGTATATCAAACATATGGAGCTATGATACCTCACAACGAGTATAAGTACCCATTCCTCACCGATCGTTAAAAAAAATCGTTGAATTGAAAAGTGAATGGATTTTTTTTTAAACAGCGGGAGGTCGCGGAAAATTCCTCCTCTGGCTTCAAAATCGCCGATTTCCGCAGACCATCAGCACTGCATGATATCATATCATGTTTATAGAACATATAGACTGGAAGCCTTTAAAAGCCTCGGAAAAGATATTCCAAGAACGTCATGAAAACATAACAAAAAATAATGAAATTGAAAGAATACGCAGGTACAAAATAGTTGGTCATAAACTTTCCTGTCGTACGGTGCATCCCTATGTCTGTATTGTAAAATAATAATCTCCCCGTTGAGGGATCATTAAATTTATCTTATCTCAAACGAAAAGAAAATGGATGTGTAGAAAAGAGCTAAAAAAAGTAATAAAACTGTAGAAAGAGGAAATCACTTTGAGTTGAGAAGTGGACAGAGGAGGATCACGTGACTCCAGCACCGTCCACCAGGTTATCAGCACAAGACAGACAAGAAATTCAACCAAAACAGCCTCAACATAAATAATATTCCATGTGAATGCGCACCGGCCTGACAATCACAGACAACAAAGGTTGTGTGGTGTAAGTGTCAGGAGGACAGCGTACCTAACAATAATAATGGATGACATTTTTGACACCAAAGTGCTCGATGCGCTTTTACAAATTGCAAATAATGTGTAAAAAATAACATGCAACATTATACATCTTCAAAGCAAGTCACATTCTAAAAGCAATGGGGAAATATGAGTAAATAATTAATATGTACACAGGATAGGCATAACACAGGGAGCAGACAGTTGAAAGTACTTGGTTATAGGCTTTACAGAAAAGGTGTGTTCTAAGTTGTTTTTTAAAAGAGCCAATCGTTTTTTGTGCTCTAATAGAGACAGGCAGATTATTCCAAACCAATGGACCAACGAAAGAAAATGACCGTTCGCCAAAATGCATGTATTCCGGGTGAAACGATCGTACTCATTCATGAAACCATTTACGTTTCAATTCCAGGTCATTCACGTCACGTCGGCCTTTGGCACCCCCAGCTGGTGGGGTGGTAAGGTAACAGTTCGTGATAAAAATAAACTCGACAACGTTAGAAAGAAAGCTAGTGGCGTGATAGGTAGAAGACTAGACTAGTCAACATTGACAGACTGTGTGAATCAAGAACGACGGAAAAGGCCATGGGTATTCTTACTGACGAATTTGACAGTATTTGACAATACAGCGTAGCGGTAGACATAGGATGCCAAAAGTCAGGACTGTTATGGCCATTCCTTCGTGACTAGGTCCATTCGATCTTGAACACTTTACACCCAAGGCCTTAATGACATTCTTTCTTTGTCTTATCCGTTATATTCTTTATCTTATATTTTTTACCCAATCATTTATGTTTATTATGTACTTTTGCCTATTCATTTTATTGTTTCTTGTCTTATGGCGCATCCCTATGTCTGTATGTACCATTGTAAAACAATTTCCCCGTGGAGGAATCAATAAAGTTATCTTACCTCATTACCGCCTATCAGATTGCAATATGGAGTCACAATCAATGAATGCATGTAAATAAATGGTCTCGTATTGCTGCCGGCCGTGGGCGGATTATCCTATCAAAACATCAGAGGTACGCTGTAAACCGTCTTTTTGTTCAGCACTATAAACTCAAATTAGTCTCATTAAAAATTGAAGAAAAAAAAATTACCATTAATCTGTCACTTATTAACGTCATTCCTGCCAGCGCGCATGCGTTGCTTCGCCTGTCAACATGTGTACATAATATCTAGTATCACCTCGCCAGGTTGTGCTGTAGTTATCAACAATATGCGTGTAGTGCAGAGCGTGGTAACCAGCGATTCGTTCGACACACGTGTCCGCCCTTGATACGAGATACAAAGGCATGGCTGGCTGGGACAGCAAGCCATTACACGAAGGGTGACGGCTGACGACCGGAATGACTAATCGTGACGGCACACACACACGTGACACGCTGACTTGGGGTTTTCTTCTCTCATCGCTTATTGTTTATTTTGAAGGGGGGGGGGGGAGAAAAACATTAAGTGGACAACTACACACACGCGCTCGTACACACCTTGTCACAATCAGGACAGCCCTAAACACAGTGCAACATTCCGTGCACAGTAAAGCTAAAATATTATTACCCGTTAGGCCTATCGGTCACCGGGTTAAACGACATCACGCAACACACACACACACCGTGCACACATGGCAGTGCTTACACACATGCCTCATAGATACACACCTACTACTACGGTAAAAAAAATCATTAGTCTGAAGTTCTTTATCTCAGCATATAACTACCACCCCACGAGCCAACTGGACCACACCCTGCATCCGAGCCCAGGTGCGATATTCCCCAATCAGATGGTCCGACCTGTCAGCATATCAGCAAGCAAAGTGCACGTACAAAAAAAAAAAAACAAAAAAAAAAAAGAAGACAGGGTTTTCTGGTCGGAGCGTAATACTACATTTCAGATGAGTAAAGCACTTCACTTCACACGCAATAACCCTTTCACAGCGAGGTCTAATTCTCATTAAGAATAGTCTTGAGCTGTTTTAGAAGCAGACCCTGCTGTGAAAGGATTAAATTTGCAACCAATGAGAACTTCATTACAAAGTGATTGGGGGATAATAGAAGCTAAAAAGGAGGTAATGGGAGGGAGAGAGGACCGTATCCTCTCTATCGCTAACGGAGGTGGAGTAGGCGAGCGATAGAGAAATCTGGGGATCGAGTCATCAAATGACTGAATTAACGTGAAAATATGTACCACTGTAGTCTTAACAACCCCCCCCCCCCCCCCAAACACACACTTACCCTAATCCCATCTGCCCAGCTTTCTACAACCATCCCTCTTAGCTCGAATAACCATGCATTGTTCATACAAAGACAAACAGCGAGTAAATAGTAAATGCCAGATGGAATTCCTAGGCGTTCTTTTTAAATTGAAAGTCGAGAAAATCTCATTAGATAACCCCTTGCTCGAGGCGCTGAGCTTGAAAGACAACATTACAACCAGACGGTCAGTCTATCTAGATTTATTTGAATCGAATGTGATAATAAATAGTTGAATAGTAGTATGGTCACACGTCCAGTTCCAGATTGTGCAAACCTACCACTACCAGGCCTAAATTCGTCGACACAGCTGTTGATGACGTCATAGCTTCAAACCAGTCTGGTCCCTGGGCAGACAGCACAAGGCTTCATTTTCAACATCTAGTCTCGCTAATTAAGATATCCTCCTTACTTACGTTAATAATCAACAACGCCAAAAAGAGATGTAGAAATGAGAAAGTTGAGAAAAAAAACTGGAAGGTGGTAGGTTCAAACCCACACCCTACAACGACTCACGCCACTATTGGACTCCGCCTCAGCCCACTTTGCAGTTTTACTGTTCGTTCATTGTGGGCACACGCTTGCAGTAGTATCTTGCTTAACCCATTCAATGTTAAGGTTGTATCTCAATCTACCAGAATGATGTTTCATTTGTCTGAAATTGAGGCTTTTGGCAATATCAATTCACTTAAAACTGATTTATCTGGTTTAAGAAAACCCGTAAAGTTTGAAGATTTTGCATATACTACTGTATAACATATTCTGTTCGGCTACTATCTATGAACCAGAGAGGTGAGACAACCTCGAGTACGCAGTGCAGAAACGAGACAAAGCCGAAGAAAGCAGAAAAATGGAGAAACAAAACAGACCAGAGTGGGGGTCGAACCCGGGACACAGCTACGGTACCCATTGCCAGAGCACGAGACTGCGAACTAACCACTTGAGCTATCTGCAAGAGTTTACGCTAATAACCACAATACTACAACAACCCTGGCATTTGAGTAAACAAATGGGGGGGGGGGGTGGGGAGCTGCGGGGCCCAATGGTCAATCCGCCTTACAACTTACATATATAATATATACACACACAGAGAGAGAGAGAAGGCTATCTTGGCTATATCTAGACAGACAGCTGACACTGACAGAATTTACATTTCACAAAGAAAAGAGTTAGATACAATGCACATGAAAGAAAGAACACATTATATCTAGAAATGTATAGTTATTTCTCAACACAAGCAAGCCTGTGGCTAGGTTCTAGAGCCAGCATACTCTCGACCAAGACCACCAACCTAATCAATTGGAAACAGTAACAGCAATACAAGTATACGGCTAAGAAAGTGAAGTGCAAGAGCTAGAAATACTCTAATACAGCTATGAAGAAAAAAAGAGTAAGGAGGTTATTTTGAAACACACAAAGGAGCGACGTGTTCAAAATAGGAATAAACAGACAAGTATCTGGTCTATAGAGATAATCTTATTTTCAGATAAACAAATGGCCATGATGTGAAAAACAAAATTCACCACGGTGAAGAATGTCTTCCCATGAGATGACTAAGTTTTCCAAATAGTTTACATGAAAAGACTATACTCTACTTCGCCTATTTCATTGGGCGATTTGTGTAGAACAGACTATACATGGCGCGTCTCGGAAGGGCATTGACTATAACGGCTTCAAGTTATAGTCTGTACCTACACACCGTGTTAGGTTGTGAAGAGATTGTCCTTATGGTTATGATGAGGTATTCCACAAAAACATGTTGGTCTATCTAAAGAAAACGTGTGGTGAAGGTGTTTTTCAACATCTAGTCTCGCTAATTAAGATAATTTCCTTACTTCAATAAAGGAAAGAATACGAAATTTGAGACGAGAGATAGAAGCTTCACACATAGGAAACCAATGAAACAGTTGTGCAAACCCTTAGAGCACCCGGTGAACAGTAATGTTTTATCTATTCTTTGAATTTAAGATGCAAGAAAATATTTCTTTCAGCAAAATATTACAATCATACCTTCAAAACGTAGGTATCTGACGTTTCTCCTCCATGTCAATTATCTGTCTATCCTTTCAAAGAAATTTGAGAGCGGCGAATCCTTTATGTCACACTGAACTGAATAAAATATTCCGTTCCAAAGCTAAAACTTCACAGTTATCTCCACAATGTGTAGAAATAATCCCTTTAGACATTCATAGAAAGGAAAATCAAACAGGATGGATAAAGTCCTCAAGAATTAACTGTATTTGGAAGAAGTATACTCCTCATTGGACTCCACGTTGATAACACAGTGAACGCTGTTCTACTTAGGAGTTTTCGTCATACGCGGAATGCTCTCTTGTGTGTGGTGTGTGTCCTGCGTGTGTGTTGGAGAGAGAAATGTGTTTGCGCTCGATGTTCTAAAATTACAAAAACATCAAATGTAATAGGAGTTGCCCCCAAAATATATTTTCGTTTTTAAAATGTTGATTTCTTGATAATATTTTGAATTTCTGCCTTTTTGTGTGGAGGAGCTTTTCCACAATAACAAATAGTACAAAACGTAGTCCTGACATGCTGCGGAGGAATACAGTGTGAAGTTCTGAATTTTTCTATCGACCGCATTTGTGGGCATGACGTCACTTGAGAAAGTAGGTCATGGCTCTATCACATTTTGAAGAGAGGGGTGATGACATAATTGGAGAGCATATGATTAAGCTTTTAGGTAGACAATAAGGCGGATTGCAATCAGATTTATCCTTTTCTCAATGCACATGACATTATTGATTGAATGAAATGTTGTGTGTTTCACAAGCTGCTGTGTCAATTACCTACCTTTGAGCCCGTCCGTCCGTGTCCTCAAACCGAAACACCCCGCTGTCAATCTGATGATGAAATAAAACACCTTTCTAGTGCTTGAAGCGCACATTAATCATTTGACCTGACTGAGACCGAGTTGTATCTGATCACATGTCGATCAAATTTGCTGTGTCGTGTTTACAATTTAAAAAAACCCCAAAAAAACTTTGCTAAAATAGGCAGCGCTACGTACTAGATACTACTCAAAAAGTGAGATAGCTGTCAGTTATCGTGAATATGAATAAAATGCAGGGTCGGTATAAAGCACTCGGTAAAGAAGTGACACAGACTTTGTGATCCATTAAGACGTTTGGTCTAATTAGATATATTTGGATTGATGGCTCGTGGTTGCGGGTTCTAGTCCGTTGTTAATAACCAGTGATTGCCTTTTGATATTAAAAAAAACCAACAAAACAAAAAACAAACAAATACTGTGTCGTTGAAAATGGATCCCCTAAAATCTTTGTGACCACACACATCTAGCCTAAAACTCAAAATAAAGTTTTGAGCAAAATGGGCGAATAGTATTGATAATAATAATAATGATAATAAAAATAATAATAGTTATTGTTATCATTATTATTATAATAATTATATGTCTTCCCAAAGCAACTTCTCTTCTTCTCTCTCCGTTTCTTCTTTTTGTCAATCCATTGACATTGACAGCTGGGCCGTGTTTTGCTGTAAATGTTGGTGATAGATCTTGTGTGTCTATTGTAGTGTGTAGGATCTATCGTAAGGCCACTTTTTAAACTTCCAATCTTTTTAAAAAATAATTTCAATTCTATATTTGGCTTTATGTGGGTTTTTTTTTTATCACTGCCATGCACCTTTATTTTTATGTTCCTGCGTATTTTCAATACTTATAATACTTAGAATTTAACCATTTTGCACCCAAGTTATCTAATGACCTGTTCCATACTTGACATCTTTAGCACCTGACCTAACTTATCTAAATTGCCAAACAAACAAATAAACATACAAACAAAATGATAAAGAATCCCAAATGGAAATAGCGGTAAACTACGGTGCCTTGGGATTTATTTTTGAAATTCTGCTGATATTTCTAAAACAAGAAAAATCTAGTCTAGGCATAAATCAATGTTTCTTTTTAGAGTTATTATTATTGAATAACAATCTGGACGATTAACCCTTTTACTACGGGGTCCAATTCTAACCATACAGACTATACAAAATCTTGAAAAATATCTTGTAATTATACCAGCCAAGTAAGACATAATATGTCAAAAGCCTGAAATTCAGGCTGTTGGCATATATCACTCCTCTGAAATCTTTTTTATCTGGATAAAGGACAGGCAAATCTTGAAGATTTTTATACCTAGGCTAGTTAGCAGCTTAAACCTTAGCATTGAAAGGGTTAACACAAAGCAAGGAATTCCCAGTTCAGGGAGAGCCTAAGAGAGTTCCAAGGGAGATTACTACAAATTCCTAGGTTTAGATCGCTCCGCTCAGTTTGGCAAAAGGCTAAACACTAAACAACAAGATGGCTGCCCCGGCTAAAAGCTCACCAAAAGACGCCCAAGTGATGTCCGCGATTTTAAAAGATATGGGCGTCCCAGAATATGAACCGAGACTCATTAATCAAATGCTTGAATTCACTTATCGTAAGATATCCTTTTTGTATTATTCACTGATTATCTAGACATTATTTGATCGATCCTACTCTGAAGAGTTGAGGTTTTAAATTTCACAAAGATGGAATCATCATTGGCATCATCATTGGGATTATTGTAAGAATGAACCCTTTCTAGATAGATATCTTGTCTAGAGTCTAGACTTCTTAGTAGACTGATCTACTGATTTTGGATGAGACTCGCACTGCTTTTTATCCAGAATAGTGTAGGCAAAAACCTGGTAAATTTGTACAATTATTTCCTTCCCCCGACAGAACCTTGGGTTGACACTTGGGGTTACCCCCTACCTCACAAACAAACCGGTGCAAATTCCCTATCCTATGTTCACTCTGTCACAGTAATCGATGTTTTTAATGATCAACATGCACACAACAACAACAACAAACATTACGAACCACAGCAAGCCCGCACAGAGGGGATGCTAGCATGTTACTGTGACCGGGCAAGCTTGCATGGAGGAGTAATGAGATCACGGGCAGGTCACGACATGAGCGCACAACAAGGGTTAAGCTTCAGCTGAAGTCAGATGCAGTTTTGTTGAAGTTTTCTGTTTGATTTCCAGGCTATGTTACAGATGTACTAGATGACGCCAAGGTCTACTCCAGTCATGCTAACCATAAAAACATCGATGCAGACGACATCAAGATGGCCGTGCAAATGAAGATGGATCACTCCTTCACCTCTCCTCCACCCAGAGATGTGAGTGTTTAGACAAAGCTTTTGGCCCTGCAACATAATTTGATTTTACAATTTATTATAAATATTTGTATTCATTGTGTGTTGTCTTTAATTTACTACATACAATGTGGTTTTTTTGTTTCTTTTGTTTTTGCCACCCCTGTGTCAGGGCTCTTCTATAATTCTTGTTACGTATCGTGCAATGGGTAAGTAATATAACTTTTCGCCGATCACACATTTTTGTTTCCTTGGTGACAGCTGCTGATGGAGATTGCCAGACAGAAGAACAGCCAGGCCCTGCCACTGATCAGGCCGTACTGCGGACCTCGTCTGCCACCTGATCGTTACTGCTTGTCTGCACCCAACTACAAACTGCGAGCCATGAAGAAGGTAGGCTCTCTGTGAAATGTTAAAGTTAAAAAGTTAAAAGTGTGTCTTGGGCAATGTACAAGTCTGCCTGTTCCTTTAACTTATCTATGGTCTCACTTTCTCCTTGGGCACCTCCAAGACAGTAATCTTCTTCTACTTCATCTTCCAATTAACTGACTGACTCGGCTGGGCCGATATGGTACAGCCAAACCAAGTTGGCAAAACGAAATACACTTTCTTACGGTATGGCCTATAAATTCCAATTATTTTGGAAGGTGCCGGCCTAACTATGACCATTACGCTTTTTTAGGTTATGGCCAGACAGTATATCTCTGAATTGAAAGGTGAATAGCTGTATTTCTACCCATCTCTTACATTAGATTATTTATTATATCATTTGGGGCAGTTAAGTGTTCAGTTGTCAGTCAGCCAACAAAGTCTTTGTTCAAAAGTTCAGTAAATCTTATTTGAATCAATTGGCAACCCTAATTGCTAATATTATACTACTAATATTATATATTATTGTTGTTGTTTTTATTGTCATCACATTTTGATTAGTATGTACTGCTTGTGCTTAATTTTTCTGTGGAAATTTTATTTAAAAGAAAACATTATAATTATAGAAATAATAATTTTATACATGAATGATAGACTGTTCGTTTTTTTATTTTCTTGATTGAAATGAATGTCTGTCTCAGTCTTTTGCACATTCTGTAGCTGCCTTGCACTGAATGTGAAATAGATTTGAATGTGACAATGACAATGTTTCTGTCATAATATTCTATATTATAGCATCTTATATCCTCTTGTTTTATTCCGCAGCCTCGTTTGGCATACAACCTTCCAGTGGGACAGAGACTAGGCATGGGGACTCAAGGTACCTACATTGAGCCTCGGTGGTCAATTTTTCCTCATTCCTTCATCATCACAATTTTGGGCATTTCTCCTTTTTGATGAAATGTTCTCCTCTTTACTTCTTATTTGGTTCTCTCTGTTTTTCTTCTTGGTCTCTATAAATCTGGCTCATTTCAGAATTATGTCCCTTACATTGTTACTTAAGTGAGTTGGGTTTTTTTGTACACATTAGCACTTTAAGGGTTAACTTGATAAGCAATTTTGGGCACTTTGTAATTCCTATTGCTGAAGATTGTTTGGGATAGGAATTTGAACCATCTGTGGCATAAAAATGTTTGTAAATCCACAACCAATGAAGCTACCCTAATGAACGAAACTCTCAGGATAGTTAGAGATATTATCCAGTTCCACACTCAAATAGCCAAATATACATTAAATATTGCTGATTATCTCTAATTAGTGAAAATATTCACCCTAATAGTCAAAATTTTGCCAATTTCTAGACTTATCTAGACTAAGCGTAGTTAGTTCAACTCTTATCGCAACCATAGCAAAAAAATGCTTAGCAATGGGAATTATAGTGCCCAAAATGGCTTGGCTAGAGCCCAAGCTGAAAGATACTTCACGATTGATTTGGACTAGTACATCAAGACTTTGCTAGAAGACAATTTCAGTTCAGCATACACATTGATAGCCCAAAAGTTGGACAAATATTTGACAACAGCGGGTCAGACAGAAACTCATCAAGACTCATTTTCAACATTATTGATATAGTCTGAGTATCGCAATCAGCATGGGCCCCAAGCCGTGAAGAATTCTTCCACCACTTCCATAGACATGGAAGTCTTGCAAGGAACAACTTCCCACCCTATCAAATTTGGCATTGAGTTACAATTACAAGTATGCTACTGTTGTCAATTCAGCAGATGTAGAAAGGAGCTTCTCCCTGTAACTGTAATCTTAGTCTCAGTGACAGAAGAGTGTTAATTAAATAACAAGTCTTCAGAGCTTTCTCTTCCTGCAGTACAACGACAACAAATTCATCAGCAATGACTTGACTTTCTTTTGTAGACTGATGTGGTTTCATTATGAATTGTCATAGTCAGGGAATAAAGTCTAGCTATGAAAATGAGAAATTAACTTGCAGTTGCAGTAGTATGCAATAATATTGAGTTTTCCATATCTTACTAACTACAAATGCTCATGAGCTCAAAATTTACATTTTTTATCTAACTCTGTAGACTCTTCATATAGATATAACACCATCTCTTAATTCTAAAGTCACATTTTTATTTTTTATTTTGTTGCTTTTCCTTTTCCCTGTAGGAGAATGGGTGTTCTGCAATAAGTTGATAAAATCAAATATTGAAAACATTGAATAATCATGTGCTTTTTATTGAAAACAATTATGAAAATATGCAATTTTTTCAATTTTGAATGCAATTTTTGGCTTTTTTGTGTGTGCTGTGCATGTCGTGTATGTGTGTGTGTGTGTGTGTGTACAGTGAAGAGTATAGCCAGCCCCAGCCTGACAGTAGTCAGCAAGTCCCTCAGCCAGCCCACCGTCACCATCCTCAACAAGCAGGGGCCAGCCCAGGGGGGCTCCACTGGTGGAGTGGCCTCCAAGACCCCTTCCGGCACACCCAAGCCTTTAGTCCGAGTCAACCCTGCTATTGGTCAGTACTCTCTTCCTCTCATCAGTTTTGGACATTTTGCTTTTCAACTAGCCACCACCCTTGTCCCTCTCATCGCCGGTTTCTTCTTCCTCCCTGTCAACCTAGATACCGTATTGATAATGAGATGCAAGTACATGAGTTAGATAAACTAAAGAAACACACAGCAATTCGACTATCATGTCCATGTCATTTTGTATTGCTGAATGACTACCTCTCCCCACTGCATGTTTTTCTCTCACAATCTCTTTAATGAATGTATTGCCTTGTTTTGGTGTGAAATTCCTGGTCAGTGCTGGTGGAGTCAATGACGATATCTAATGGAAGTTTGTTCCAATCTTGAACGGTACTATATTGTATGACTGCATGCCTGTATCTGTAGCCTCTCCAATCTCTGACTCTCTTCCACACCTCCTCAGGAGCCTCAGGCCTGACTCGAATCATCGGTGCCGGAGGGACAGCCTCCGTCCTTCAGCCCAGTGGCTTGTCCTCCTCCTCCTCCGCCTCCTCCCTTTTGAGCTCCTCCCCTGCCTCCGCCCTCCCTCTCCTCCAGTCACAAGCTCCTGCCTCCACCTCAGTGCTCACTGTCAACCCTTTGAAACGGAAATTTGAGGACGACGACTACGACAATGTATAGAAAGAAGAGAATCTCATGGATTTGGGCTGGTGGGGAATCTGTTTCCTCTTTTTATCAGTCAGTAAGAGATACAGTATGTGTATGTTGGGGGATAGATTGGGAGTGTTTTGTTTTTTTTCACTTTATTTAACTTAAAGCATGTATGCTTAGAGATTGTGATGTCTGTGTAGTAAGTGATAAATATTATGTATAACTGTTGAGAAAGAATGGTTTGTAATTAGGTATGAGAGTGGTAGAAAGCAAGACAATGCAAATCAGTATGATTGATCAATGAAATTATTTATGGTATGTGAAAGTCTTGTCATAGATTGAATTAATTTTTCCACAATGGTTTAAAGCTGTTTTTGGAAAAAAGGGAAAATGTAGTACAGTGGAATTACTTTAAACCGAAATTTTTGGGACCTTCAAAACCGTTTTGGTTTAACTCTTTGTCTCCAGAGTTTTTTCAGCAGTGTGCCGGAGTTTTTTTTTAGCGGAAATTATTTCCGCTACGCGTTTGATAAAGTGACCTATAGGTCACTTAATAGCATAGAAAACATACAACTATCATACATCAAATTGTTTGTTATTGATAGGCAAAGCTTTGTATGCTACTTTCAGGCTTCTAAACTTCACATGGGATCAGAAATACACCAGGGAAGATGACAGAACAATATAAGGGTAGCGAAAATCGAATGACCATTTTGACAATAACTCACCTATATCAAATTATGCATTTGTTTTACAGGTATTCCAGGGTTATGTCTTCTCAGGTTCAGTAAATTCAAATTCAGGGCAGTTCATAGAGTTCAAAAATGTTCAAAATGAAGCGAGTTATGTCCATTTTTGTGAAATCAGTCTTACGCGTCAAAATGTCAAAGAAAAGTGAATAATAAATCCAAAAAGTGTTACGAATGAATTGTTGTAATATGTTATGGGAAGCTATCTACTATTTACACATGGGATGTTTTATTTACATGTTTTATGTACAAGAATAATTGCTTTTATCCATTTTAGAGATGTGGATCAGTATGCCACCGCTCAAAGCAATGCTTGGGATGCAAATGAGGCATGCCGTCGCAGCCTCTACACACAAAGTTTGTGCGCTTTACATTACGTGGTTCGCTGCACACTCGACACCGCCTGTCATTTGGTGTGTAAATAATGATATGTTTAGCTCCCTCAAGTCGCTGTATCGGATTGACTGTTCGAGGGCGACCACTTTTCCGTGCTGTTTGTTGGTCTTGCTCGGGCATGATGGCTGAGGCGGCTTCGCAGAGTTGGTCGATCAAAATATGCTTGAACTTTTTTAGACCGATCTTTCTTTGTTCTTCATTAGATCTTGATAGACGGTATAGAATGTATGCATTTACACAGGCTATTTCCATAACCCAGTAAAATATTTTTTTCCACCACTTTTTGGATCAACGCTTTTGGAGACCGTAGTAGCCGATCATTTGGTCGGCCCTGTCACAACCATTCGTGCTAAAATTGTAATCTTGAACTACTAACGGCTTGACGTCACCACCATTCTCCACTGTCTGATCTACCTCTCCTTTGGTTGTGACCATTACTACTTGTTTCTTTGCCTTTTTATCTCTAAAAGCAACACACATTATTTTGTCCTCCTCTGACATCCAGTATTTGGACTCTCTATGCTGCAGAGATGTGCCTTTACATTTCACTTCAGGTGGAAAGCCAATCTGCTGAGTTTGAAGAGTGCCTGTGTAGTACTGCTTCAAGCTGGTCAGTCTGTCTACCAGGACTCTTGTGGTATAGTATCTATCAGCAAATATATGGTAGCCTACACCTGTGCATTGAAGAAGGGGGTTTCAAAAATTTTGATAGAGGTTCTTCCTTGTTCGTCACTGTCAGTTTCCGGATCATACGAAGTTTCAGCACCGTAGTATGTAAGCAAGTTCAAAACATACCCAGTACTGCTGTCAACTAAACCGAAGCTCTTGATATGATACTTGTGAGGCTTGGCTGCATTGTATTGTTTGTACTTCCACATTCCCTTCCATCCTATAATCATTTCGTCTATACTGATGTTTTGAAATGGCGTGAAGGCATCATTGAACTTATCTACGAGAAGGTTGACAAAAGGTTCAATCTTATTTTTCCCTTGTGCATCTGGCTCTCCAACGTGAAGCATTGTGTGGTAAAGTACTTCTAGTCTTTCACGATCAAACATCTCAGGGTAAAATTCAGTCTTCATGCTTTTCTCCTTTGACTTTGAGTGATAATCTCTAACGTAGGGTCCTGGGTCTAATCCCATTGCATTCATTACTGCAAAAAATTTCAGAAGTTCGTACTTAGTAATGGGTTTCCAATTGTTATAACAAGACTGTCTTCTTGCTGGAGTGTTTTTCATTACTTGCTCTTCAGCATAACTATTGATAGATGTCAATAGATTTTTAATGACATCATTTGTAATTAGGGCAAAGAAACAGTCTAAAACCGTCGAGGTATCATTGACAATTAGATCATTGACACCTGGTTGTTTACCATCCTTTGGCAACAGTCTAAATAAATTTGTTGTTTCACTGTGATCATTGGTAGATCTAGGGATTTCTATCCACTGGTAGGTACTAGATCTAGCAATATTATGACCATGTCTTGGCCTTTTTCTACTACTAGGACCAGGTTGGGGAGACGCCCCCCTCACAGACACACCCCTTTCTTCTCCAATTGAACTGGATTCAGAATCACTTCCTTGTAAAGTTCTTATATTTTCTTCCTCTTCTTCACTTTCACCACTACTTCTACTTTCACTTTCTTCTTCACTATCTAAGGTTTGAAATAAACGAGCTGCTTGAAGCGCTGTTAGACGTTTTGGACGGGAACCCATGCCAGACGAAGACGATGCCATTTTGATAACGATAAAAAAAATGTAAACAAACCTGTATTTCACAACAAAATTGGTCAAAAACAATTAAATATAAGTGGAATAACGCTCAATTTTCTACAAGATACGCGTCTATTCATCTGCTTTCGATGTAAACATCCGGTGACCTCATTAAAAAATTCCACTGGACTTTCTAACGAACGAAACATACCGGACTCGATCGAACGCTGCCATCGTTGTTATGGAAAAACGGGGGTTCCCAAAGAACGATGACAGCGTTGTTCTGGAGACAAAGAGTTAATTGCTAAGGAAGCTTATACTATCTTTAAGATTTGCCTGTTGTTACACCAGATAAATCAGATTTCAGTTAACTGACATATACCCTCTTTTGCTGATCATTCGTCTTACAGACTGTTTGAATGTAGCCCAGTTTTCCACAATTTTTGCACTTTGCATCTCTAAAGAAGCAATCAGACCATTTGTGGTTTAGATTTTCCACATGATAAACAAGGAGATAGCTTTGTTGAAGTATTGTTGTAATTGTTCTTCGTCTGTTTGTGTCTTTGAAATTGGTGCTGAGCCTTGATAGCATGGACAGCTTCTGATTGGGAATTTCCGTGCAGCTCAGCCGCATCCTTGTTAACAGTTTCCATCGCTAGTGCTAGATTGGTAGCCATTTCCAATGTCAGTGTCTTCTCTTGTAACAGACGTTTTTGGATTGTCTGATCCCTGAGACCGCAAACAAATCTATCCCTCAGTGCAGTAGACAAGTTTTCATAGAAATTACAATGCTCTGAAAGGCTTTTAATATTTGCAATGTAGTGAGCTATGGTTGCTATGGTTTCACTGGAATGCTGGTCACGTTTGTGAAATTTGTATCTTTCCATTATCTCTAGTGGAACAGGAGAGAAGTGGTGAAGCAAGGTGTCACATAGCTCATTGTAGGGCTTAGTTGAAGGCAGATCAGGGGAGCACAGAGAACGTAAGGTTTGGTACGTCTTAGGTCTAATCGATGATAATAGTAATGCAGATTTCTTTGTATTAGTAGAAACGTCATTTGCGACTATGTATGCATCTAGCCTTTCTTTGTAGTTTCTGAACAATTCAGCAGATTCATTGAATGTGTCTGGCTTAGGCATTTTGGAATTGAATTTTGTGGAAATATTGACTGAAACCTATAAACTGACCTTTGTATTCTTGATTTAAACCATTTTACTCGTCGCCATTATAATGTCTGACTTGGATGGCTCAGGTTTAACAATAGGTTAGCATAGGATGGATTGAACAAGACATTGTTGTTGTTGATTCAGAGGAAGAAGCCTTTTATTATGGAAGGTGGAAATACAATAGTGCAAGTACTTGAGTAGTACTTGAGTATTTAATAATATCAATATCGATGTCACAGGGAGAAACTATGGCTAGGAGGAGTTGTTGATAGTAGGCAGTTTAGTAAAAAATTTAAACTTCATTTAGAAGCCTATAAACAAATCTAACTGATGCGAATTCAATTCTTATCAATAATACTCTTTGAATTTTGTCAATATCTTCATTAATTCAAAAGTTATGAATATTTTTCTTTCTCAATATATAGTGATTTTTAAAAGGGAAATTCTGCCGCCCGAGACACCAC
>JAUEKZ010189674.1:0-12455 GCA_031471865.1 Melibe leonina | reverse complement strand
TGCTTGCGACATGAAAATATCAAAACTTCCTCTTCCTGTTTAGGAATCGTGTCTTTTCAAGGCTCGTAATTCAATTGGTTGAGTGTGCGCCTTGAAACCGGTAGGTCGGGGGGTTCGAATTCCGGCCTCGCTAAACCCAAGAAGACGTTAACCCTTTCACTGCGAGGTCTGAGTCAAGCCCAACTGAATTATATGCAAAATCTATAAAATGTATGTGTTCTTATACCAGATAAATCAGATTTCAGTGAACTGACATATACAAAATATTCCAGTTCACTGAAATCTGATTTATCTGGTATAAGAACAGGGAAGTTTTAAGGATTTTGGTGTCTTTAGCAGTGAAAGAGTTAAAACGTTAAAGCCGGCAGCATTGCAGCCAAGTACGCGGCATTATTAAAACAGTGCTAGGAATGGTTCCAGTGCACCGTGAATAATTGCGTGATAATAAATAGAGTGAGCCCCTTCGTTTATTTAGTATCTCTTTGAGGCAAGGCAGCACGTTAACTTGTCTATCTGCATTGTTAGGAATCAATCATGGCCCTAAAGCTACGTCGCTACCGGATCTCCTAACGCTGGGAAGGCCAAAAGCAAGTCTTGGTATTAATGACGGACGAATGTGTATTGGTTGATTGTTGGGTGTACATACAGATGGGAGTGAGGTACCCTTTATCGTTCCTCTTATTTACTCTTGAATCTTTTGTTTACAGAGACGGCGGCGCTTATTGGAAGGAATCGTTCAACAAATCGACCTCAGGTACGACATACATTCACGAATGAGCTTCAGACATTCATTAATTCATGCATTCACTCAATCATATTTTCACTACACTGGTACATACATAGACTTACTAGCTTCATTCATTCATTTATTCATTCGTTCATTCATTCAATCATTCATTCATTCACTCATTCATCTATTCATTCATTCATCCGTCCACTCATATACCAAACTATGCGTCCATCATCCATCCACACATCCTTCCATCCGCTTATTCATTCACAAAAGACATCTATAAGTACTGTGCCATTATGTTATCATTATCACCCTAGAAAACTACAGAAAATGAGATGTATTTGCAATTATCTCTGAAAACGTTGCTATTACGTGTCTGTACCAAGCAAGTTTCCCACCAGCACCGTAGCCCAATAGGTAAACCTTAGCCTCCGAACCGTCGGGGATCGAACACTGGTCTCGTCATATTCCCAAGACGTTAACCCTTTCACTGCTAAGGTTATTTCTCTAACTACTGACTAGAGACATCAAAATCTTGATTTGCCTGTTCTTATAATAATACCATATTATGAATAAGATTTAATTTCAGAGGGTATAATATGTCAGTCAACTGAAATCTTATTTATCTAGTATAAGTATAAGAACAAGTGAGTCTGGAGTATTTTGCATATCCTGTTTGGTTTGAATCGTACATCGCAGTGAAAGGGTTAAAATTAGCATATTGGCAGCTGTATTGCCAAGCGTTCGGCATTATGGGAATAATATCTGAGACTGGTCGGCGGGTGTCAGTACGCTGTGACTTGGCGAGATACTCGAGTCAGCCCTCAGTTGCCCTCTGTATGGCAGTACGTTAACTTCTTGTTTAGACAGTAAAGTTTTACCTTTGATATTATACCCTCTAAAAATATGACCACAGTTTTAAAAAACAAAACAAAAAATAAACAAAATAAAAGCAGGCCAAGCAGTGAGCCCCCTCCCCTTCCCCTCACCCTACCCCTTCCTCCCACCTCCTTCCCCATCCCTCTACCCTCCCTCATTCCCCAGCCCACTCCCTCTCGCCCTCTTCTTTTTCCTCCTCCTCCTCCTCCCCCTCTTACCCCTTCCCTCTTGCCTACACCCCCTCCCCCTTAAATCCAAATAATCTCAGTGTCTTGATGAAAACACAGGAGGAAGACATTAAACCAAAACTGCCTATTGTCTATGCCTCAGTGGGTTGTGGCCTATCAGAGATGGGTTGTAAAACGGATGTCCCCGCCTGGCCAATGCATCGGTTAACAGTTAAAAACAAAACAACCGATTGTGGGTAAAATGAAGAATGTGTAAATATGTGTGTATGTTTGTATCTATGTGTTTGTGTATCATGTTTGTGTGTTTGTGTGTATGTATGTATGTATGTATGCATGTATGTATGCATGTATGTATGTGTGTTTGTGTAATTGAGTGTGTATGGGTCAATATGTGATTAAACTTGTGTTTTGTGTGTGCCTTTGTGAATGTGTGTTAATACAATGTATAGGTGTGTATGTGTGTGTGTGTTAATGTGTTAATATGAGTGTGTGTAAGTGTATCTATGTGTGTTAATATGAATGTGTTTCCCCTCCGTAAGATGGCGGTTGCACTCCAAGGGAGAGTGCCGAGGTGCTGCTGTACCAGACAGGGGACGAGCTGGACGACAGGTAAGCCAACATGTAGCACACCGTGCATTCAAATAATAATTCATAATGATGATAATGATAAAATAAAACTAAAGAAATAATATGTCACTGTCACTGGCTCTGAAGTGGTAGAGTATTATCCTCAAAAACTTGAAGTGGAAGGTCGGGGGTTCGAATCCCGGCCGCGTCATACTTAAGACGTAAAAATAGGCATTTTAGCAGCTGTCCTGCCAGTCGCTCCAAGTTATGGCAACAGTGCTAAGACTGGCTGGCCCAGTGTCCAGCATACTTACATACTGTGAATGGGAAGGGTTTTTGAGTGAGTCCTCCGTTTATCTCTGGCGGTACGTGATTCTTTTACTTATTAGGAGAGTCTGCCTTTGATATGGCCTAAATTGTGTTAAAAAGGATGCAAATAAAACAATTCTTTTACTTATCCTTCAAGCAGAAATTTGTCCGTTCCAGGGGAAAAGTGGGGCATCCCATGCATAAGTCTCAATAAAGCGCCCAGAACACGGGGCTTATCCCGGTTTCTGTGTCGTGAAGTGGACAAGTAAAAATGCTTTCAGTCCTCTTGGCAAAACGCGGATGAAAATTGGATATTACGTGCCCAATCCTGGAGGTGGGTTATCACGCATTTTACACCTGGGTAGGGTTAGGCAATGGGAGTAAATTTTCTTGCCCAAGAAGAAAAAAACCGAAGTGCCACTGGGTAGGAATCGAACTCGTTGCCCCCGGGTTTTGTGCTGCATCACTACCAGTTAAGCCAACGCGCCTCCCATTCACTCTCTATCTGGAGCTACCGGATGAGTATTTTTTTTTATATCACCTAACTATATTTTCGTTATTTTGTTTTTTATATCTGTCCTGAGGAAGGCCTCAGGTCCAAACGCTGGTGTTTTTATGACTTTGTCTCCATTTTGCCTGTTGTTAATCATTACCTTCTTACTTTACACTGCTATGTGCGTGTGTTTATTTCTTTCCGTGTATGTGTGTGTGTGTGTGTGTCTGTCCCTGGCAGGTTGGGTGGGTCAGGCGTGTGCAGCCAGCAGGTGCTAGAAGTGCAGCGGGAGAACGCCAGGATGCACCAGGCGGTGCAGGAAGCCTGTCGTCTGGTGGACGCACGGGGCGAGGAACTTGCTCGTCTCACCAAGGAACTCTTGGACCTGGAGACACGCCACAACAGGTTGGTCCGTCTTGATATTATCATAGACTAACTGTAAGCGTTGGAATACATAATAAATTACTCACAACAATACCCGCACTGCGCTAACAACACACACAATTGTGTAATGGTGTTATTTGAAGAGGGAAAACTCACTTGGTTGCGGACATGTTCTCCTTATGACGTCAAACGCATACAGTATGTACTGTTGGATGCTTGTTCTAAGTGATAAGTCCGTTGGAAGAGTGTCAGACTAGATTGCGCTGAAGGACCTGGGTTTGATCCCCCAGATTGGTGGACAGGAAAACTCCCACTTCTGATTTTTTAAACCTTTTCCGGCGGAGTTGAATTCTAATCAAACGCAATAGGCAAAGTCTTGAAAAATAACGAGTTATTATACCAGATACATAAGGTTTCAGTGGGCTGACATATGCCAAAAGCCTGAATTTTTGCATATTATGTCAGTCCACTGAAATTTTATTATCAAAAATGAGAACAGACAAATCTTGAAGCAGCTTAAGAAATAGCCTTAGCATTCAAAGGGTTAACTTTAAGTGTAGTTTCCTTGCCCAAGAAGGGAAAACGAAAGTGCCACTGGTGGGAATAATAATAATAATAATAATAAATAGGATTTATATAGCGCTCTATCCCATACGAGTATAAGCTCCGAGCGCTGTACACCAAGTACTGAAAGAACAATCAATCATGGTTCCCCCTGTTCTTTGCTGATTGGCTACCACTACCAGTCCGGCCACTGCACCTCCCGTATGTGGTGGTAGTGATGGTAACATTATGGTCACAATACACAGTGATTATAGCCAGATACAAACGAAAAACGAGCTGCTGGAAACTATGGTACGAAATGCAAAGGCATGTTATAAAATGATATTTCGGAAACATTTACATGTTGTCATTTTCTTTTTTTAATTCCACAACCATAAAAAGGGGTGCAATAGTCAGCAGTGCTGATAAGAATCAAAGCTACAGAAAGAGTGATGCTGAAATTTGAAGTGACCGGAGGATTCGAACCTGAGACCGGTCTCGGCACCCGTTGCATGGCCAATATACAACACATTATAGGTAGACACTCTACCTGTTAAGTTACAGCTTGTTTCATATTCAAGTTTATCAAACATAACTCACAGACAAACCAACCAGGCAAGACATTTTTGGTTTAGAAAGTATCAATACTCAATAACAAGTGGTTGGTTTATCTTCCAGCTAACGTAGTCAGCCTTACTTTTAAAACAGTCGATATATCTATCCATCTATCCATCAAGTCTACTCCCATTCTCCTTGGTTTGTGCGATTATCCTATTTTTGTCAAGTCGTTACTCGTATCGTAACGACATTGAATGTGGGCGGCGGTTAGTCGATAGCCGGTGAAGTTATGCTGTGACAAAGTACAAAGTACAGACTGTATGATGTATGCGTTTGGTGTCATAATCACAACATGCCCGCAACAAGCAGTGAGTACGTAGTTCTCACCTTTCAACCCCATCACACAATTGTGTGTATTGGCACAGTACTACGTGCGTGCATTGTTGTAAGTAGTTTGACTAAACCTTTAAGTCTCTTCATGAGGTACTAGCGACGTGTGCTGCCCTGTTTCAATAAAGTTTTGGACTATGGTATACATAGTCAGAGGCCAAGCATCCATCTCACCATCTCTTTTTTTTGGGGTTAGAATCACTTCAAAGTGTCGGAAAGATGACGCAGCAGAAACGGTTGTCGCTGTCACTGTCTGTCTGTCTGTCTGTCTGTCCACCAAATCGGTAAATGGATCTGTCGATTTAATTCGCATCTCCTAGTTCAATAAGGTAGAGCGTCCACCTTCAAACCGGTAGGTTGGTGGTTCGAACCCCGGCCGCGTCATACCTAAGAGGTTACAATTGGCATTTTAGCAGCTGTACCGCTAGGTACTTGGCTAGACGGAAACGGTGCTAAGACTGGTTGACCCGTTGTAAGTATACTGTGATTGGTTGAAATATTAGAGTGAGCGCTTTATTTATCTTGCCATCGAAGTAAAACAACAAACCCATCCTGATTAGATGGAGCACGGAATGTGACAACGTTATACATGTGGTAAAAAGGGCTGGCGTTAAACATACCATATGCATATCTGGCAAAACCTCATTGAATTTTAACGAGAGGGTTACACTCAGAGAAGCCAAATAAAAGATTATGTGGCTAATTCAAATGAGCATGATCAAAAATGTTTTTTGTTTTTAAACACCATCAAAGATTTAGCACGGTGGGTAAATCACCTGCTTGCCTCTCCTGGTTATGCTTTGCGTATGTCTCATTGCTCCAGGCATAAGAATAAGAGTTGGGCGCTGACACTAACTACGTTTATGATGCGTTCAATAAGAATGTTCACAATGCCAGCATGGCACGAATACACTCAATCAATGGTGTGATGATGTCATTCAGAGAAAACCGGTGAAAAATGTGGACTGCTTATTGCGGACAGAATAAACATGTGTCTTTTGATTTTAAGGCAGGAGAGGAAATCAAAACAAAACAAAACAAAACAAAAAAATCGTTCACCCATTGATCGGTGCATGCATTTGTCGATTGAATAATCAGGGGCGTGGAGAATATCAGCTATAATGTCGTTCTGTCTTGTGCATCGACTTCGACGGTAGAGTACACTGATAATGTCGCGTATCACACGGTCTGCGTGTGTTTAGTAAGGGAACAGTGTGAAATTAGACGTCTGCATCAACTCTGATTTCACTTGTTTAGGAGATTGATTACCATCTACCTAGCTTAATAGGTAGAGCATCAGCATCAAAACCGATAGGTCGTTGGTTCGAACCCCGGTCGCGTCATACCCAAAATAGGAATTTTAGTAGCTCTCGTCATTTCTGGAACAGTGACAAGACTGATCGTACCGGTGTAAGTATACTGTGATTGGGTGATATATTCTAACTCTGGTAAGATCTCTGTTTATCTTTGTGTAGGAGTACGTTAACTTGTCCATAGAGCTCCGCTTTTGATATGACTTTTATATCGTGTTGTAAAGGGCGTTAAACAGGCAACAACCAGACAACCACCTACGAGTGTGAGGTATTGATTGACAGCTGTGTTATTATGTATGTATGCGTCGGGTACTATAGTATACAAAGAGGCTGATGTAATGTCATAGTAATGGGGCATGATGAAGTCTGTGATTTGATATGATGAAATTGTCACATTATGGTGTTATGCGGCGTTATGTGACCTCTGTGATGTAACGTGAGGTGAAATGGTTTGATATAATATACATACATAGAGTGATATGTTTGGTATGGGGTGACGTGATTTAATCTATATGGCTTGCTGAGTTGTGATAATGTCCAATGTGATATGAAATTAAATGAAAAACTGTGATTTGGCACCTATTGGCGTTGTCTAATTTTGCGAGATATGATATTTTATGGTGTGATGTGCCGTTGGTGTGTGCTCCAGGAAATGACACGATGTAACATTGTGACAGTGACACGATGTAGATCTCATACCAAGAATGACATGATAATAATATGTTGTGGTATCATATGTATAGGATGGATGTAATACCTATGATGACATGATGTGTTGTGCTGTCTTTGTGTGTTTCAGGCTGCAGACCAAGAATGACATGATAATAATATGTTGTGATACCATATGTCGTAGAGGATGGATGTAATACCTATGATGACATGATGTGTTGTGATATGCTGTCTTTGTGTGTTTCAGGCTGCAGACCATAGTGAGCTGCCAAGCTCGTTTGGAGGAGGACAGGGCGGAGCTGGTCAAGCAGCTGTCAACCTGCCAGGAGAGCTGCCTCAGCCTGCAGGACAGCAACAGGCAGCTGACGCAGGAGAAAGCTCTCATGCAGGTACAGCTATCCAGGTTCAAGAAGCAGGTACGTGGAACCTCGGCATTGTTAATTACTGCTTACACTATAGACTGTATAATGACAGAGCGGTGGGGAGCAAGCACTGAAAATCACAAGAAATAAGCAAAACTTGAGAAACGGGACAAAGCCAAAGAAAGCAGAAAAATCGAGAAACAGATAAACAGAAAATTGACAAGAGTGGGGTTCGAACCCGGGACCCAGCTACGGCACCGAATAGCTCAAGTGGTCAGCTCGCCGTGTGGTGCTGCCGGCCAGGCGATATTTCCACTTATTATATCATTTTGTTGTTCGCTGTTTAAAAACCCTTGCAACATATTTAACGTCATAATTCATATCCCTTCAGCATTCCGTTGAAATATGTGTGGCGGCTCGTTTACAGTCAAAAGAGTTCCACTTTCGATACAACCTATATCAAAAAGGCGTTAAACAGACAATGGATATGACGTTGGTCTATCGCAGATTACTTTCTCCAATCCGAATTGTGAATTGGTACCGATTTTATACTTTGGTTGGGCGAGGCAATTGGAGTATTTTTTTTTCCTTGCCAGAGGTAGGAATCGAACCCGGTGCCCCTAAGTTCTGTGCTGCATCGCAACCTGTTCGGTGTCCACGCATACTCAAACCAGCCAAAGTGTGACTTATTAACCAGTTAGTCGCACTGAAAGTTCTTGGTGCGTTGTCTGTCGCTGTGGCAGTTTGTGGGGGGCCGTCATTCCTCCTGTGCATGCATGCATGTTCTAGTGTGTAATGATATGTGTGTAAATAGTGTGTGCATGTGTGTGTGTGTATGTATGTATGTATGTATGTATGTATGTATGTATGTATGTATGTATGTATGTGTGTATGTATGTATGTGTATGTGTGTGCGTGTGTGTGTGTTTGCGTGTGTATGTATGTATGTATGTATGTATGTATGTATGTATGTATGTGTGTATGTATGTATGTGTGTGTGTGTGCGTGTGTGTGTGTTTGCGTGTGTATGTATGTATGTATGTATGTATGTATGTATGTATGTATGTATGTATGAGTGTGTATGTGTGTATGTATGTATGTATGCATGTATGTATGCATGCATGTATGCATGTATGTATGTATGTGTGTGTGTGTGTATGTGTGCGTGCACATATGTTTTCATTATAGTATCCTGTCATTAAGTGGTCAAATGTAAGAGTGGACGGTTTGGTTGGACATTTTAGCATTGCTGGAATTGTGCCAAGGGAGCACATAGCACACGCCACAAATACCATCGTGTGTCATACCACACACACACACACACACGCCTTACCCAGGACAACGAGTGGATGGATATCATTATGTTAGAATTGATGTTGTATTAAGGTGTCAGTTGTGACGGGTACTTGACTACGAACACTATCAAACTCTGTCTGCTGCTCTCTTCTTTCTGTCCGTGTAAAGTCAGGGAAAGTGAGAGACTTAACCCTTTTACAGCGAGGTCTGATTCTAACCCAACGGAAATATACAAAATCTTGAAAATGTGCGTGTTCTTAGTTATACCATATAAATCAGATTTCAGTGAACTGACGACACATTCCAACTTTTGGCATATGTCAGTGCACTGAAGTCTGATTTATCTGGTATAAGAACAGGCATATCTTGAAGAGTTTGGTGTTCCTAGCATTGTAAGGGTTAATGACTTTGTCTAGTGATTGTGAAGGCAATGACGTGTGTTGATTGTGCAGGTGACTGGTCTGACTGCCAAGGTGTCCTCCTGCCGGTACGACAAGGAACGCCTGGAGACTTCCCTCCTTGACTACAAGGTAAGCTGCTGCAACAACATCAACAGCAGCACCACGTACTCCATTACCATCATAATCCTCATCATCATCATCCTCATCACCATGGTCATCATCATCATCATACCGCATATTCCATTACCATCATCATCACCATACCACATACTCCATTATCATCATCATCATCATGGTCATCATCATCACCATACCACATACTCCATTATCATCATCATCATCATCACCATCGTCATAATCATCGTCATCATCATCATACCACCTACTCCATTACCATCATCATCGTCATCATCATCATACCACCTACTCCATTACCATCATCATCATCACCATCGTCATCATCATCATCATCATTGTTACTTTCACCATGGTTTTGACTAAACTATCACCACCAATAAAACTACCAACATCATCCTCACTACTCACTACCATCAATACCACTACCATTATTGTCCCAATTATCATTACCACTAGCATTACCACTTATGCCATCACTACCTTCATGAACTCTATCTCCACCAATATACTACCATTATCATCACCATTATTACCACCACCAATACCAACTGCATATCATCCCCACCATTAAACCTACTGTCACCACCATCATTATCACTACCAGCACAACTACTATAGCCACCACCACTATTATCGCCACCACCACCACTATCTATCACCACATCGCTACTATCACTACCACCACCACCAACGCAACTACCACCACTACTACAACTACAATCACCACCGTCACTACGCATACCATCACCACCACCACCACTTCTATCCTCACCACCACCACTACTACCACTACCACCACTGCTATCACTACCACCACTACTATCACTACCACCACCACTACTACCACTACCACCACCACTACTACAACTACAATCACCACCGTCACTACGCATACTATCACCACCACCACCACTTCTATCCTCACCACCACCACTACTACCACTACCACCACTACTATCACTACAACCACCACCACCACCATTTCTATCCCCAACTCCACCACCACCACCACCACCACCATCACAACCACCACCACCATCACCACTATCACAACCACCACCACTACCACCACTTCTATCACTACAACCACCACTACCACCACTTCTATCACTACAACCACCACCACCACCATTTCTATCCTCAACTCCACCACCACCACTATCACAACCATCACAACCACCACCACTACTTGCAACAATAACTGGCTGTCATTCATTCGGCTTTCTGTTTTTGTCATTGTTTTTGACTGCTGTTGTTGTTTGTGTTGGTGTTGTTATCGTGCAGGAGAGAGCGTGCCGCAGCAAAGACCTCATCACAGATCTGGAGATACAGCTGTCTGAGGTGAGTTACAGTTACAGAGAACCTACTGGCCCATAGAGCCGAAGCTTATCCCGGTTTCTGTGGCATGGAGCTGACTAGTAATAGTGGTTGCCACTTTTTGGATAGGACGCTGGTTGTTCGCATCTATCAAAGGTTATTTTCCCCAACCGGAATCGTGGGTTGGTATCCATTTTACACCTCGTCGGAGAGTGAGGTAGGTAATGGAAGTGTACTTTTTTTTGCCCTAGGAGAGAAAAAAAACTGGAGTGTTTCCGGTAAGAATTGACCCCCCCCCCTTGGGCTGTATGCTGTATTGCTACCAGTTCGGCCATCGGTCCTCTTTTTGAGGTGGTTGGACACATTTTATGCCCTTAACTGTCCAAAATAAATAAAAAAGCCACGTCGTACCATTGGATAGAGGTAAGGCACATTACCTCACAAATTGCGGTGCAGGTTGGGGGTGGGGGATCCCCCAGTCCTGCCTTGGTACTGTGCAGTCTCGTTAGACAAATTATTTTTCCTTTGAGACAATGAAAGGGATTTTATTTATTAATTTATTGAGTTGTTGATTTAGATATTTATTTATCTATTTTCTTTAATAGATTAATTTATTGAATCTATTGAATCTATTTATTTCTCTAATGAATTAATTTGTTAAATGAATTTATTTTTCTAATCAATTTACTAATTTAATGAAGTTATCGATCAGCGTGTCCAGTGTAAAGTTGTAAAGTCGGATTCTGGTAGAATTTTTTAATTGAGGTTGGATTGGGCGGATTTGTAAGACACATTATTTTCTTCTTTTTTTTTAAAAGATGAAAATTTAAAAAAAATGCAAAGCTAACAATTTACAAAGTTGAAATATTATGTAGGGCCGATTTGAATATAAAATATTTTAATCATTTATTGATGTATTTATAATTCATTAAAACAATTCTGATTGTGTGTTGTGTTGTTTCCCCCAGAGAGAGACCAGAGCCCAGGAGCTACAGGCCTGTCTGCAGGAATGTCAGCAACACACACAGGTGGGCATACTTACTTAGGCTCTGTAGCTCAGGCGGTAGAGCACCCACCCGTGTGGAATTGGGAGGTCAGGGGTTTGAGTCCAGGCTGCGTCATACTTAAGATACTAAAATCGGGAGAATGAACTTTCAGCATTTTTTTGCGTTTCCATTTTCTGAAAGAATAACAGAGGGTGATTTTTAAATTTTATTTATGTTTTGTTAATCGTTTTTGTTCTTATGGTCTTTTTGTTCAACTCCTCCTGATGAGGAATTTTGTGATATCTGAAAAGCAGCAGATAGCGATAGAAACAATTGATTTTTTATCAATCGATGTAGAGTTTATCAAAGTTTTGGTTGGTTAACTTATACACTGTGTTTGTGTTTATGTGTGTGTGTGTGCGCGCGCGCTTGTATGTGTGTTTGTGTTTACTGTGCTTGCAGGAGGTCCAAGAGAGGAATAAATATCTCCAGTGTCAGCTGTCTGAGGCTCAAGAGGAGCTATCGCAGTAAGTTTATAGTCTGTCTGTGAAGACACACATACACCCAGGCATACACACATTTACTCACACACCACTCACATTTTGACACCCCTAGATGATAGATTTAGATAGATAGATAGATCGATAGATAGATAGATAGATCGATAGATCGATAGATAGATAGATAGATAGATAGATGGTTGGATGGATGGATACATTGATGGAAGGACGGATGAGTAGATAGATTGATGGTTGGTTGTCGTCATGGATGTTACTATGTCGAATGGTAAATGTGTCAAAGAGACTGTGTAAGTGTTACTCTATCAGTGTGTCATAATGTGCATCATGTGTGTCATTGTGCGTGGTCCATCCAGGAGACTGTTTTACTCTATCAGTGTGTCATAATGTGCATCATGTGTGTCATTGTGC
>JAUEKZ010189652.1:0-12456 GCA_031471865.1 Melibe leonina | reverse complement strand
ATAGATAGATAGATAGATAGATAGATAGATAGATAGATAGATAGACATATAGATAGATAGATAGATAGACATATAGATATATATGTATATAGATAGACAAATAATGTCGTGCAAACAACTCGAGCATAGTTTATGTTAATAAGAAAAAGGGGAGAACAATGCAAAGACAGACAAGTATGCAGAAATGCGAAAATAAAATCAGGGATTGAAAGATTACAGATTATAGATGGATAAATGGTAGGGAGATTGTGGGAGAGAAAGAGAGATGGGGAGAGAGAGAGAGAGAGAGAGAGAGAGAGAGAGAGAGAGAGAAAGAGAGAGAGAGAGAGAGAGGGAGATATATATATTGTTTATCAACTAACACCAAGATACCATCACATAATGATATTACATGTCTACCGACCTGGATGCAATCTTGAAATATGTCTACACACTTCTTGGCAAGCGTCCTTCAAACTTCGCCTAGACACCTATTCTACATAATTTTCATTCGTGTTGAAGTAAAGTCAAAGATCCTGTTTTTGCCCCGCTTGGAAATGCTTGCAGTGGTGGTTGTTAAGTGTTAAATCACAAGTTGGGGCGGTAAGTTTTAAAAAAGGTAGCCAAGGTGGGCGGTGATTAAAATTAAAGATGACCTATGGATTGAAACGTTTTTTGTTTTTTGTTGCTGTTTTAAATTACACATCATACTGAAGAAGTAGATGTCCTGACCTGTTAAACCTCTCCCCGGTAATTTGGAAGACGAACTGAATGAAAAAAGAAAAGGTGCAAACGAAACAAAAAAGAGCAAAACACTTCTTTCAGTAAGTCAGGGTACAAGCTATTGAGGAAACAAAATAATATAAGAATAAGAGTACCGAGATTCCAGTATTTTTTATTGTATGACAAAAAGTTAAGTGTAGAAAGCAGGGAAGAGGCTGTGAGTGAAATAATAAGTACCTTTGCCTTCGTAGATAATGTAAATATGGTATGTAATGTACTACACTTTCCTGATAAAAGTTTTAGACCAAAGCGATGCATAAGACACATATAATCAAATTATGCAGAGGGAACAACAATATCGACAAAAAAAAAAACATGCTATCATTTAAGAGGGAAAAAACCACAAGAGGGAACACACCTTTCAAAGTTCAAGATAAAGAAAATCAGCAATGCGATATAAATAAACTATTTCATGATCGATGTGACCAGTTAACTCACAGTTTTTCCGCCCGTATCATTTATCAAAGTTATGAATTGGGTCGGTCGGATGTCATTCATTGTGCCTCAACTAAATAACGAGTTTCTACCACTTCTATATCATTCATTATACTCTCTATCACAGATAACAGGTGTGCACATTGTGTGTGTGTATCTCTTCAAAATACGTATCAAATCACACGTGTAACGTACTCTCTGCTCTCTCTCTCTCTCTCTTTGTCTCTTGGTGTCTATCTCTTTCTCCCTCTCTCTCTCTTTGTCTCTTGGTGTCTATCTCTTTCTCCCTCTCTCTCTCTTTGTCTCTTGGTGTCTATCTCTTTCTCCCTCTCTCTCTCTCTTCCTACCTGTGTCTATCTATCTCTCCCGACTCTCTCCCTCTCCTCTCCGTCTACATACCATTCCCTCATACTAAATGACAATGACCATCTTTCCTATTCCATTCTCTCCCTCTCTCTGTCGGTCTCTTCATACCTGTGTCTATCTTTATCTGTATCTCACAACTCTCTCCCTCCCCTCTTCGTTATTTTATACCTGTCTCTCATACTTAGTGACTACCACTATCTTTCCTTTTCGTTTCCCTCTTTCTAAAACATACAAACACACACACGCCAAAGAACGAAGCTATCTTATTCCACTCCCAAGACACTCCAGAAAATAACGTAAAAATATCTTAGTAAAATAGGCAGGTAATAGAATAATGCTATGGAGCGATAGCTACCTCAAGTATCACCTGTAGACCATCCTTTCCTCAAGTAAACAAAGCTACGCCTCACACATGACGTAACACACCCAGCAATGTGTAGGTAAGCACAATAATTATTCTACCCGGTAAATATTTTTGTACAGTGACAAAAAAGGGGAAGGGGGGGGGGGCGAGATTGAGGGAAGAGTTAGTCATAGAAAGGGAAGGACTGTGGGGGCAGTGAGAGAGGTATAGTATCGACACACAAAATCATTAGTATTGTGTGGGGTTGGATAAATACCATTCTGAGTGGGACAATAAAAGGCTTGAAAAGGTGACCAAGGACAAGAGAGATTTGAACCTTCAGTCCCATTGGGAGAGTCAGCAGACAGATTATAAAAAGAGTGTGTTAGTGTGAATGTTAATGTATATATATATATATATATATATAGGTGATGGTATTGGTGAGTGAGTGAGTGAGTCTCCCCTCCCTCCACCCCCTCTCTCTATCTGTGTGTGTGAGTGTGTGTGTGTATGAGTGTGTGTGAATGAGGGTGAGTGAGTGAATGTGAGTCTGGTATGTGTGTGTGATCAAATGTGTGAAAAGAGAGAGAGAGATAGAGAGAGAGTACAGGGGAGGAAAGAGAGGATAGAAGATGAAGAACAAGAAAGAAGAAAGCCAAACGATGAACCAAAGAGGACAGCAAGAGAGAGAGAGAGAGAGAGAGAGACAAGAGAGAGAACAAGTATTTGAGGAAGAGGAACAGATTCAACACAAGAAAGAGACAGTTATCCAACCAAATACCACAACAAACAGAGACATTTTTTTTCTATGGAAAATTAATTGACTGGAATGAATTAGATCTACCACCAGAAATCTGTGTACAAGAAAATCCTGCAACAATAAGAACTCTTTTGGAACAATAATGTTCGATGTATTCAGGAATCAAGTTTTTTTTCCTTCCTTCTTTTAATGACTATGAGAGTGGAGTGAAAATGAACAAGTGTGAATTGAGCTTATTCTAACATTTGCAGGGTGATTGGTGCATGCAAATCAGGTCAAGGTTCAACAAGATGGAGATGGCTTGCTAGACTACTTATATTATCTATGGAGGCACGGTGGCCTAACTGGTAGCGACGCAGCACAGAACCCGGGGGCTCCGTGTTCGATTCCTACCAGGGGCACTTCGGTTTTTCCTTGGGCAAGAAAATTTACTCCAATTGCCACATCCCACCCAGGTGTAAAATGGGTACCAATCCACAATTGGGATTGGGGAAGGTAATCTGTGATAGACTAGCGTCCTTTCCATTGTCATTTGTCTCCACGCTACAAAAACTGGGATAAGGCTCTAAAGGACTTACTTTACTTTACTATATCATCTATACCAGATAAATCAGATAAAATTTCAGTGAACTGAATTTCAGGCTATTTGTTAATTGAAATTGGATTTATCTGGCATAAAAATCAGGCATATCTGGAAGATTTTGATGACTCTTTAGTGGTTTGGTGAGAAATCCCCTTAGGATTGGAAGGGTTTATGCAGTAATGGGAAAATAAAGAATGATTTTGAGAAAAAAAAATCATACTTTAACAGAATCAGAGCTGAAAACCCAATTAGGTACGACAGATTTATGCTTGGACTTGGGTGGATTCATGAGACAAGGGAAGGCTGGTATTGGGATTTTTGGTGGCCAAGCAACTTTACCTACAACTAATTAAGAGCCATGTCAAAAGCTATTGACTGTGAGCCAAATAAAGTAACTGAACTGCCTCATCCATACCATACGATGGGCCAAATATATACTCTATGGCCCCATCCGAAAGGACAGGTCAATGAAAGTGTGCCCTTGGGTAAGATACACACACTTACCCAAATTCAAACTCTGCACAGTAGCGGCTGACAACAGGGATACCAGTATAGCTATGCGTGTGTATACTCAAAACACAAATTTCATCTTGGCAATAAAAATGGATATTCAATCAAGATGAAATATTAAGGATTTTCAGGAAGATTTTTCCAAAACATATCTAAAGATGGGAGTTAACAGGAATTAAGTCGATGTTTTGAAAACAATACAATAAAGCCAGCACAAGTATAAAAAGATTTGTCTTTTGGAGTTTAGTTTTGAGTTGCACAAAGTCTAGATAGTACAATGTAATGCGACACCCACAATCCAGACAGAATCGTGCCTAATAGACTACACAGAGTAGAATAGAATGCCAGCTCTCAGTCACCTTGCCGCTCCAAGTCGGGAACAATGGAACACATAAAAGTATAAAAATGTGGCTCCCACAATACAGGGAGAGAGAAGAAGGGGGAAGGGTTGCTGTTTAGATGGCCAACACTAGATGGGCAGGTTTCATAATATTTACACAGTATTACTACTTTGAAGTGGTCTGCTCCACCCATACTTGTGACGGCGATCTGCGGATAGAGGATGACCGACCATTCACCCAGCAGTTTGCCTGACACCTGAAACCTACTGTTATCAATTATTCTCTGCTCGAAAAGGGCAAAACAAAAACGCTGTAATAGCTTCATGGTGCCTTTGACTCATCCCATGCTCTGGTTCATCGAGCTCGATGATTCAAGGCACTAGCTCGACTCCTTCCTTGAGTCTTTCAATTTTCACACACACACATAGATATGGATATATACACACACATAAAATAAAACTTAAAAAAAACAATCAACACCTCAGATTGTACGTTTGCTACTAGGATTTCTAGACTATCTAGTCTAGACCTCTAGCTAGAGAGAGACAAAGAGAGAGAATAGAGAGAGAGAGAGAGAGAGATCTCAAAACATTCTCAAAATTTTTGGCTGAAATTCAGGTAAATTCGAGTGAAAATGTTTAGGTTATTTAGTTGACGCAATAAACAGGGTGTCTTATTCATGTTGAATTAGATCGATAAAGAGCAGGTGCAAATTACAAAAGTAAGATCGCAAAGATGGGTTGAACAAAAGCAAGAAAAACCAGAAGTTTCGAAGGTTTCTTGCTGATTTCAATATGAAAGATCTAGGAATAGGTTCTAGATAGACTAGATCTAGCAGGTGTATCAAGTGAAATACTCACCGTTTGGACCCAAATATCCTCTTGCGTAGACCTAGACTTCCTGAGTGAAAAATTTCAAACATATACACAAGCTGAGAAACACGAATTAATATCTAGATAGAGTTGTACAGTGCCATTGGCTACCATCCCTTTTTCATCGGAATCTTCACACTGGAAGTTGGAGTTGCCCCAGTGAGTTGTTTCCAAATAGGGCACCTGTGACCTGTAAGCGGAAACAACCTTTTCATTTTTTCCTCTTCTTTTTTACAGGTAGGAGTTGAGGTTCTAGCAGGGAAAATATCTGATTTTTACTCCCTTTTTTCTGTAATAACTTGCCACCACATCCTCTGAAATGATTTCTTCTTCATTCATACGTTGTCTTTTTATATCTAATCAATACAATTCTCTTTGCAAATACTCGTCTTTTTTAAAAAGCACCAAACTAAAAGCCAGGTGTTACGATGTCAAACTGAGGCACCCCATAAGCTTTGATAAGGTGCCGAGTGTTGATTCCTAGAGATAAACACTATGTACAATAAATGGTACTATTGCTTCCATTAACTACACAATTTGATCAAAAGACGGGAATTCAAGTAATTAGGCCCTATGGGAATTTCTAAGATTGGCCGGGCCTAACTGATTTAATAAGAAAATTTCGCTATCCGCCCACGCATTATCTACTATTCTCGAGGAGGGCTGTGTATTCTTTTAATTCAAAAAGACTGTGTCGATGATTGACGGCGATGAATATAAGTTGATGACAACAAAACTAAATTGTTGATGACAATACTGATGCAGAGTGTTACAAATAGTTGCAAATCTCAATCTATAGAAAAGAAAATTAATCTACCTACCAACTATGTACCAACAATGGCAACAGCGCCTATTCATCAGATGAAACACCTCACACACTGAAGCGAAAAAAAAGTACAAACTTAACGCATGATATTATAGTACCTACCTTCGCTTGATTATCTATGAATTCAAGAAGAAAGACTATGTTGATAGCTGAGATATATATAGAAAGAGAGAGAAAGAGGGGGGGGGGGGGGGAGAGACACACACCCCGAGAGAGAGAGAGAGAGAGAGAGAGAGAGAGAGAGAGATAGGGTTGGGGTGTGGGGCAGGGAGCGATAGATGCAAAGTATTTGTTTTGTTTGTTTGTTGAGAGTTTTAGGGTGCTTGCAACTGCTATTGTCATATAAGCGCCCAGAGGTAAGTAAGATGATAGGCTAGTTAAAAGAATAGCCAGACCTTGACCCTGCCAAGGACGTTTCACACAGAGATGATTTACAGGAAAAAAATATCATCTCTCAAAAAAGGTGACAAAGAGATGATTTACAGGGGGAAAAACATCTCATACAATCACAAAGCAGGACACACAAACAGATAATGGCTACCACCCAAATCATGCACCACTGTGGTCCGGGGAGACCCAGGATATTATACCACCCTTTGTGTACAAAAGTACTCAGTCCTTCTAGATAGCAAGTGACCCTGTAGTTAGGTACCATAGTGTGTTAAACATGGGGGATGACCATAAGTCTGTTAGAACGACAGACAGGGCCAAGACTCAACAAACAGATACAAAAAAGCTGTGTGTGTAAGCTTGCAAGGGAGCACTGGAAAGAGTGCTGGAAAAAGCAAATTGACAGGTGAAGCCAAAAGAGAAGAAACAGAGAAAGCGACCACCAGAGGCGCGCGCAAAGATGTCTTTTATCAAAGATCAGCAAGGAACATATTATAACTGTGAGTTGCTCGAGATCTTGATAAAATCTTTATGTAGCTCCTATTGCTTACATGACTGCCAATAAAGACAGCGTGGGTTCGAAGGAGCGAAAAGTATTTGAAAAGTGCCGTGAACATAACAAACTGTAAAAAAAAAAATCACTTTCTATATCCTCATTATCATGATTTTGTCTTCTCACACATTTACATGTATAATGTATATTATCTGTACTCACAAATCGTGACTGTGGTTCCAGTGGCACTTGTAGCACTCACATCCATGGTCTTCATCACACGTTAAAGGTACCCACCCTACTTGTAATACCCTACCTACTATTCTGTCAATGTTCTTAACCCTTTCAATGCTACGGACACCAAAATCTTGAAAATGTACGTGTTCTTAGACCAGATCAATCAGATATCAGTGACTGATTTATCTGGTATCAGAACACGTATATTTTCAAGATTGTGCATATTTCAGTTGGGTTAGAATCAAATTTGCTGTGAAACGGTTGACCAATCTGATGTAATTTTACGGTCTGTTTTGCACTGTCCATCATCATTACTATACAGTCACGCGTCATTACTCGAGTGGAATTCGCTTCAAGTAGGGCCTTGCCTGGACTTGGAGGCGCGGTAGCCGAACTGGTTATTAGTATTAGTATTAGACACTATGGAACCCGGGCGGATCAGGTTCGATTACGACCAGCGGCACTTCAGTTTTCCGTCGGGCAAGGACATAGTTTATTCCCTTTGCCTCCTTCAATACAGGTGTCAAATGAGTACCAACCCACAATTAAGGTTGGGGAAAGTATTCTGCGATAGACCAGCGTCATATCCTGAGGGTGGAAATAATTATAATTTCACGTAACAGAAAGCGGGACGGAGAGACGAATCATTTCTTCGTAAAGGTTGAAGTCTGCAATGTTCCTGTTCTGTTATAAAACACAAAGACTGACATTGTATAAATTACCACAAAATCTATAACCTGAATGAGGGATAAAGAAAAATCTAAGTAATACCTTGAAATTACACTCATAGTCTTTACAAAAGGGTGGGATGAGGAACTGCAAAAAGGTTTTGCTCTCGAGAGCCTTGTGATCAAGGAGGGAAAAACAAAAAAGCTCTTAAGTCAATTTCCTCATTGAAAAAATGTTTTCGAACCATCAGTAGGCATCATGTTGTTGCAGGACCCAACTCTGTGTCTGGCTACAAATGGAGAAACAGGGGATATGATACGTAGTCACTGCTGTCAAACGTAACCAATCACAGAGCCAGAGGTGAAAGTTTGGATTAAGATGAAAGCCAGTATGTGATCAGCCCATTGTACTGAGACAATGATTGCAGGGAACAAGACATTTTTGGTCTTGTTATTTTGAATTACCCACACATTATGATATATTGAAGAAATGCCTCTTTTGGAGAAGTCAAGTTTTTAAATTCTACAATGATCATGTTATTTCCCTATGATTATTATAAGCTAATTCAAAGGAAACCGGACACAACAAATTAATATAAAGAACACCAGATTAACCATTTCTGTACAAAAGAGTTTATTATTTATACCTCATGTTTTGTCTAAAAACCTTCCTCTTAGCTGACATATAGAAGAAAAAAATAACAACAGTAGGAATCATTTGATCTTAGTAAGTAAAAATAGAAAAGAGGAGGCACCAAAACAATTTGTTTAAAAAAATGCAATTTATCACAAAACAGATCTTTTATTAAAATTTTTCCAAAATTTTCATGCAATGTTCCATCTCAAGATGAAAATTAAATTTTATTTGAACATTTTTTGTTGTTTTGGCTGAAAAAAAAATGGTGAGTTCTTGTAATTCTCTTAAGACTGAGATAGATATTTACAGGGCTAGTCATCAATAAAAATAGAATTATACGTTATATTTTCAAATAAATGAAATGAAGAGGGAGAAAAAGAGAGAGCATGTGTATGGTAAGCCACTAAGAGATATTAATACTTTCTGTCATGATTGTTTCACACAAGAAAATAATGTTGAACATTTTGGCCAATTGATTAATATCATATACTAACATTAACATGTATATTGGAAAATATGGACATTATTCTCGTCTGTAAAAATAAATAAGCTTCCAGCATTTCTAATTGATATGAAGAATGTATGGGGTATTCAAATTCATTTAAATTCAAAGGCATGAATAGAATTAAAAACAAACAAACCCTAAAACATCAATCTTTTCAAATAAACTTCTTGCCTGTAACAGGAAAATCTTAGCTGATATTGAGCAACGCTTACTTGAGCAGACTCAGTCTTCTGACCATTTGGTAATTAATTAAGGCAAGACACTTACTCTTTTGGTTTTTATAGCTTTATTATTTGTTAAAAGCAAATTAACAACCTAAGGCTATCATACCCTGTTAAGGCCAAACAACATTCAGTTTGTAAATCTTTATTCTGATAACACAAAGAGCCAAAAAACATAAAATCTCCCACAACATTTTTTTTGTAACTTCTTTATTTGCATAGAAAGGCATTGATTGAAGCAATATCATAATATCCATGTACATTTGTATAAAAAGAACAAAAAAATCACGGGTAACCTATAACAATGCTAATCTTATCAATTCAAAACTGTTAATTCTAAAACAATTTTTTGATATTATTAAATGCATCATGATTGTATAGGGATATCAGCAAAAATGATTAGCAGTAGTTTAAGAAAGAAGAATGTAGATATCAATTATCAAGGATCTGAACATTAGGATGGTCAATGCAAAAAAAGCAGAGTACGCAAAGGGTACAAAAAGTTGAATTAGGATGACTCAAGAATGAATGATACCATGGAGTAATTAGGCGTTAAACAAAGAAAAACAAAAGTAAATATGCAGCAACACAAATAGAGTTAAAAAGTGTACAAAATGAAAATGATTTCTACAGTTTGGTTAAGATAGAGCATGTTTAGAAGGTACTTTGTATCCAAGCTTATAGTCATAACAAATTATAGGCTACAGTAAGCTCATGCAGTAAATAATTTTGAGTCAGTTCTTTTTTCAAGCAGTTAAAAGAAAGCAATGAAACAATTTTTCCTTTTGTTGTTCCTTTTTTTTTCTTCCGAAATTGTTAAAGGCGTAAAATGCATTTGAAAGCAAAATGAAAAATATTGAAAGCAGACAAGGCCTCAAAATTTGTTTAAAATCCTTCAAGAATGAAAAAAGAAAGAGAGATAAACGTTAATGACAATTAATAATTAGAGATCAGGTATGAGGAAAACTTTATTGCCAATAGTTGGATTTTCTCTTCCCCTTCATAGAATTTTTCTTTGTATTGATAATACAGATACGAAAATTTTGAGTTCCCATTCAACGCAACAGTTAATAGTTTTAAAAATTCCATTAAAAATATCACGAACAAGAGTATGAAATACAATATAAATTAGCATTTCAATTTAAAAACATATTGTTGCAAAAATAACAAATGACAACAGAGGCAACATGTCCTTTTTTGTTTACAGGAAAACATTGGTTAAAATGGTTTTGAAGACAATATTAGAGGAAGTTGTTAATTTTCCTTTTTATTCACATTAAAGATTAATGATATAGAAAATCTGAGAGGTAGCAAGAATGAAACAATCTCATGATGGATATAAGTATTGTAAGGCAAAATCAAGCAAAATAGATTCGCAGGTGTGAACAATAATTTATCAAGATGATTATGCAGCAATTGACATACATCCATTGATCAACTAGATTCATTGGCTCCAGATGTGATGTGAGATTAGGAAAAAAATTATTTTCGTTGTTAAACACACGTATGTAAGAGTATTTTTAAGGAGGCTGGTGGTGCTATGGTATATTTTCACGTCAGACTAAAAATATTTACCAAACATAGTTGATCACTAATGGGACTTTGTTATTGTTTCCTGCAATGTTAAGATTAACAATAAATACAAAATATCTAAGGGCTAAAATTATAATAAAAATAAAAACTTAAATTGCAATTGAGAGGAAAATTGTACAGCATCATCTGTTAACACTAAAGCTCATTGAAGATATCTATATAAACTAAAAATTCAGGAAAGTTATAGTGCAAGGTAACAACACATCCACTAGAGAATGCATATCTTTCAGATTCTAGTTTAGGTTGATTAGCTGATTTTAATCAAGTTGCACTTTTGTCAAAATTAGTTAGCACTGAAATATCAATAGTATCAAAATACCACACTACATCTTATAACATTCATTACTCTTAGATTGTTTAATTGCCATCTCCAAATTTCTTTGAGATTGTAAAAATGATAAAGACTATCATTCATGGCAATTGATCTCCTCTTTACTTCAGTTTTTAAAAATTTTCCATTCTATCATGTGAAGAGAACATCAATTTTATATTATCAATTTTTTGTCTTTTGCCTTTAACTCACTCAGCCCTGGCCATTCAACCTTACTTACATACTTCTATCAGCTTAAAGATGGAAAATAAAACGTGTTTTTAAACTTGATGTGTCTCTTTTAGATATTTATTTTGTCAGTTTAATGTTATTATCTCAAGTCTAAACTTAATTGCGGTCGTCAAAGGCTTCAAAGATTCAGGGTCGGCCATTTTGGTCGGTGAACAAGTTCTTTTTGGGTACTTACGGCAAGTAGAGTAGTTAATGGAAGTAGCCGAGAGTAATTTGTAAAAAATCAGACAGGTCTCCTGCAATTGAAATATGGTTGGTTTCCATCTCGATTCTGTTCGAGACCAGGGCCGAGTGAGTTAAACATCTCAATCTATACAAGTAAAACTATGCTACTATTTGCAAAAGTTCCTGTGGTACATTATATAATGAATAAAGATGAAAGTCTTCCTGATTACAGTTGTCTTGGCCAAAACAATCAGTACAAGTAAGATGTTTTGAGCAACTACTCACTTTTATCAGTAGATGTAGTGTCTTCACTCTCTGCTTGCTGGACAAAAGTTATACCTGGTGTGGCCTCAATAGTCATAACTTTTTGTGCAGCAGTCATCCAGAGGTCTGCCTTGGACATAAAGCTCTTCCAGTCTGCTGGTTTGTTTGCCAAAGTGGATTCTTCCACAGGAGCACTTTTGCCAGGATTAGCTTTCAACCAGTGTGACAATTTGACATGTACAATGTCTACTTCCTGAGTTTCACCAAGGGAGCCATATAATGATGCTAGTGATTGGAAACAGGTATGGACCCATTTCAGATACCAACCAAATGATTCTAAAAAAGATTAAAAAGAATGCAATGAATCATTTTGAGTAAGGGAATTCAATAGAAAGCAATAAGTATTTTTCGTTTTGAGTAAGAGAACTCAAAAGATTGCAATAAGCTATTTTGAGTAAGAGGATTAAAAATAACGTAATATATCATTTTATATTTTATTGCTTGATTTATCACCATTTATTTTGGCTGTTTCAAAGATAATATACCCATGTGGTCAACAATGTATCTAAAAATTGGCACAGCTAAGTCAGGTTTTTGAACAATTTTCAAAGATAACATACCCATGTGGTCAACAATGTATCTGAAAATTGGCACAGCTAAGTCAGGTTTTAGAACAATTTTGTAGTAAGTTCCAAGAGCAGCCATAGCCAAGAGGAGGTAATTGCTGGAGGGAGGCTGACAGAGCTTTAGGTAATCAACCGCTTGCACCAGGTGTCTCTCAGCAATTTCCAATCTGAAAATTGATGAAAATCTCTGATATTATATGGGCTATAGACAATCTAGGTCTAGTTCTATTTAATAATCATTTATTATGAACATTTTACAAAATAGACAATTTCATTTAGTTCATTGTTGGTCCATGT
>JAUEKZ010189641.1:0-12457 GCA_031471865.1 Melibe leonina | reverse complement strand
TATTTTACAATGTTACATACAGCCATAGGGATGCGCCATAAGACAGGAAACAATAAAATGAATAGGCAAAAATAAATGATTAGTTAAAAAATCTAACATAATGAATAACAGATAAAACAAAAAATTTCATGAAGGCCTTGGGTGTAAAGTGTTCAAGGTCGAAATGGACCCAGGCAAGAAGGATTGGCCATAACGATTAGTCCTGACCTTTGGCATCCTATATCTACTGCATGTAACTGTAATATTTTTGCTTTCTTTCAGGCCATGAAAGTTGTCAGTGATCGCCAAAATCAAGAGGCCCTGAGCAAACATGAAAAGGAAAAAGAATTGTCAAAAGTGAAAATCTCCAAGACAGATGTGGATCTCATCGTAAGACTTATTCTTTTTCTAATTTATGAGACTAGATGCTGCTTTAAGTTTATGAAGTACCTGGTATTTCTTGATTTTTCTTTTCTTTTTAATTTTCAATGTGTCAGTGGGTAGATTGTTATGGGAGATTTATTAAATATTCAAGATATATCAACGCTGCTGAAGTTGGTTTTGACATTGAGCAGTTTTCACTTCTCATTTGAGTCAATAGAATTAGCATAAAAGTAGCAAGTATGAAAATGAGGTCAACTCGGAAATAGCTAGTAATTTCTTCTCCTGACTTTGCTTATTTTTCTCTTATCTTTTTCATTCATAGACTTAAATAGATTGTCAATTCACGCCTTGTGGTACCACGCAAAGTTCTCAAGCTTTCCTTAGCCACATTGCTTTAAACCTAAATGTACTTAATTCAACTCAAGTCTTCCTATATGCATTCCCATTGCTGACTTTGACTTATGTTGAAAAGATATTAACCGTACTAAACAGCGAAATGCAAAAAAACATGAGATTAAAAGAATTCCTGAGTGGTTTCCCTTAGTTCTAAAGGATTTTTCTTCTCAACGAACTTTACCACCTCGAAATCAGTGGAATATGTGACAAAATACAGCTCCTTTCTTGAATCAGGGCGGGATCTTCCATTTAATTTGGAATCAGAATACACATATCATGGAATTCTAAATACCCCTTTATCCTCTTACTTACCCCTGGTTGCTGATATAACCAAAGCCGTTCAAAGCACGCTCAATTATAACTCTAATCACTTATTTCACAGCATGTTTATTGATCAATGAAAAGTCTGTCTGTGAGTAATTGTGTGTGTGTGTTTTTGTCTTTACGCATGTGTTTGAAGGGAGTTCGTTTCTTTTTACTACAGGGTCAAGTTTTGTCAGGTTGTACATATGTAGCAACTTGTGTGTAACAATTACAGTCTGAGTCGGGTACAGTAAAGTGAAAATATCATGTTTTTTCCTCTTTTCTTTTCAGGTTCAAGAGATGGAAATCCCAAGAACTAAAGCTGAGCGTGTATTAAGAGAATACAAGGGCAATATTGTGGACGCTTTAGTGTTTCTTACAAATTAGGTAATATGGGAATTGAGCGTGTCTGGATTTGAACAGGTTCTGTCGAATATTTTGAAAGGTGTGACTGTGAAGTTTAGAATGATTTAGTCTTGGGTGCTTGTATTTGCAGGTATGTTCAAAATATGTACAAAATTAAAACTTATCATTCAACAAACACAAATGATATTCTGGTTGTCTTTTCAAAAACAATATCTATAACTATAAGAAAAGAGAAATTGTGAATGGAATGGTTTTTTACTGTTGTTAACAGAAAATAAATTTCTCTTTTTTTTTTTTTTTTAATTATTAAAAGAGCACAGTTAACCCTTTCATTGCTAAGGTTATTTCTTAAGCTGCTAACTAATCAAAATGTTCAAGATTTGCCTGTGCTTATTCCAGATAAATGAGATTCCAGTGGACTGACATATGCCAGAATTTGGCATAGACGTCTATGTCACTCCACTAAAATCTTATTTATCTGGTATGATAATAACATGTCCTTTCTCAAGATTTTACATCATATTCTGTTTGGCTAGAATTGGACCCCACAGTGAAAGGGTTAATGTATGTCCAACTTGATCTATTCCAAAGTATGTCTTGAGTCGTAATAATAACATATCATGGTCAATCGTATCAAAAGCTGCACTCAAATCTAATATAGTTAACATAACACAGGACTTTTTGTTCACCAATCTGACGATGTCATTGTGTACACGTAGTGCTGTTTCCGTGCTGTGGTCCTTACAGTACGCAGATTTGAAAACGTCGGCCTTATCATTTTCTTCGACAATGGTTGGTAAGACGGCGGTCAACGATCTTCTCAAGTATTTTAGATAGAGTTGGCAGATTTGACACAGGCTTGTAGTTTTTCATGTCCTCGTTGCTGAGTTGCCATTTTTTTTAATGATTGGAGTTACGATGGCATGTTTAAGAGGAGATGGAAATACACCCGTTGCCAGACTATTGTTGACAATTGTCACAATAGAAGGAGATAAAATGTCACAAAACTTTTTCTCTCAATAAACTAGCATTTGGACAAGGAATCTATGTGTGAGGCAAGGACTAAACAAAACTAGTACTAGTACTAGGAACGTGTGTTTAACTCTGTATTTTGTTACATTGTGTCCTGTGTCTCATCAGCTGGGAAATTCATTTGGCATTGCCAAGATGTGCAATTTGAAAGAAGCACAGTTCATATCTATAGTAGTAGATACATACATACTTTTCTGAAAAAATACTTTATACCGCCAAGTGTGGGGAAAACACTAAATCGGCGGTACAACGAGAATGGCGATATTATTCAATGCAGCAAGTAAGTCATTATCGTTCTCGAATATATATGTTGGCGGTAGGCGAGAATCCTTATACTTGTAACGAGGTTTAATTAAGTGAATATCTGTCAGGCATTTAGAGTAAGTAAGGGCAGTGGGTGCTACTTCTGTATCTACTCTTTTTGCTTCATATTTCTTCATCTTACTTTCTTCAGCACTCTCTCCAGTGCTCCTATTATCAAGCATACATGATAACAGCTGTTTTGTTTCTGTTTGTTAGCTCAGTCTTGGGTCTGTCTCCTGTCAACACAGATTTTACATGATCGTGCCTAACTTATAAACACAGAGTTACTTAATATCTAGAAAAACTAAAAGTTTGTACACAAAGGGCGGAAAAATATAATGATAATGTATGATTTGTGTGGTGGCCAAGGCATCATGACCTGCTTTGTTATTGTGAGAGGTGTAATTTTTTTTCCTGTACTGTAAATGTAAATGATCTCTCACTGATTGGTACAGTGTTGAAGTCTGGCTGTTCTTTTTACTAGCATATCATCTTCCTTACCCCTGGGCACTTATTTGATGACCGTATACTTAATAAACAAAGAATTAGAGCACCAAGTAAGGTGAAATTTCTGTGGTCATGAACATATTCCTCATCAAGGATCTCTCATCTGGCAAGTATGACGAGGAATATGCATCCGACTATCCGCTCTAACTTGAAAAGAGTAATTAGTAACCCATCGCCTGGCCGGCAGCACCATGCAGCTAGCTAACCACTTAAGCTATCCACACCCCAAGGTAAATTTTTATGCTTTCTTTGGCTTTGTCTCGTTTCTGTACTGAATACTATCTCACGTTTGTCTCATTTCTGTAGGTGTAGGCCTACTTTACACTCAATAGTACCCACACGCATGCTCGGGTAGTGTGTGGTGTGTAGTGCTATTTTGTTTGTATGTATATTGAGTTTTAGGGTGCGAAGGTCATTTATTAAGCGCCAAGAGATAAGTAAGACGATAATAATGGGCTAGTTTAAAGAATAGCCAGATTCACAGAGAGATTATTAAAATTAAGAGGGGAAGAAAAAACCCTCTCCCAATCGCAAAGCAGGACACACAAACATGATGGCTACCACCCACATCATATTGTGGTCCAGGAAGACCAAGGATATTTTATCACCCATTGTGTACAAAAGTACATGTACTCAGTCCTTCTAGATAGCAAGTGACCCTGTAGTTAGGTACCAATACAATACATTGTGTAAAACATGGGGGATGACCATAAGTCTGTTTGGACAACAGGTAGGATCAAGACTGAGCTAACAGATACAAAACAGCTGTGTGTGCAAGCTTGTTAAGGTAAGGGAGTACTGGAGAAGTGCTGGAAAAAGTAAGATGATAGTGATAGATAAATAAAGCTAAAAGAGAAGAAACAGAAGTAGCGCTCACGTAGTGGTAGCATGTGAATGTGTACAACTAACTTAATACATAGTGATTGATAGTCAACACTTTTTGTTGGTCGTGAAGTCTTGACTTTGTCATCCGGATTCCACTGTGTGGCTTGCTGGACAGACATAGGTCCTGAGCAACAACTGATGTCAACACATAACAAAGCAAGAGTCAACCATCAAACTTTTTTGGATTGAGTAGCCTCATTTATTTCACTATCAACCATCATTTTATTATTAACAGTCTGAGGTGAAATTTGTAGAGTCAATATAATAATACAGCATCATGTAGGTAGGTATGTCAAAAAAAATCTTTACAAACTCTTTAAGTTTAAGTTTTATTTAATATACTTAGACTATCTATATGAAAAAACAAAAACAATTTCTGCAAATTCCAAAAGCCATTGAATGTTACAGATGATAGTAGTATACAGTATATTTGAAGCATTTTGGTTGCATTTGCATCTTTAAAAATCACATAAATCTCTATCATCATATACAGAGATTTGACATTCATTTGATAATACAAATTACACCATAACAACACACCTCCTGTCCAACATGTATCTATTTTTTCAAAACCAGCTCATTCTTGTATATGCCTACAGACTTGGTCACATTGTGATAATGGATGGCTAAAACAATTTGTTTTAAACAACTTGGTTTCCACAATAGTAAAATCATTTAAATGAAGAAGTGCCTGTGCGTGATGTGTGATTAGCCTTTAAATTTTGTTTTTGTACCAATAATCAATTCCATCAAATGTTTTTAATACCTGGTATTTTTAATTTGAGGCTTTTTTTGTATCACAGTTGCCATGGAATTTTGTTTTAACTAAACTGACCATACATACATGTGACATTTGCAGTTGAAATTGTGTCTTTTAATTGAAGTTCTATTACTATATTATGAATATAGATATCACCATCAGTTCTCAAACTAAACTGGAAGCATCAAATACAATAATCAATAACTGCATAAAAATTTACTCACAGGCCAAGTACAATCAAACCTCGTTATACTGCCTAGGGTGGGGAAGACAAAGTTGGCAGTATGGTACAATGGTGCAGTGGGGTAGGGTGATTGTATGGAATGGCGAGTGAAAAAACTCACTATCTGTGAGGTCACAGACGAGACATTTCATTTAAACATAGAGTGACCAACTGGAACTTTTATGCATTTGAGGGTTTTTGGTAAGGTAGCAACAACAAAATTTCAGGTTGGCAGTATAACGAGAATTAATTGCACTATTTCAGTTGTATATAATCCTCTTATATTATAGACAAATTATTTATCTACATATTTTTCAATAACAAAATTTTCCCCTCAAATTTTTATCATGAAACAATTTCTCATCTATCTATATCTTTTCAGCATACTCTGCTTTATCAACATGCTTCCTATGGGTAACAGAAAATGGGGGGTGGGGAAATGCCATGCTAACAATCAACACATTAGTTCTTCATTTAATACTCCACACACCCGCCAAGTGTGTATTATATATAGGTTTTAGGTCATTATGTCAATAGTTATTGAAAGAAAATTTGCAATTGATGGGCCACCTCTTGGTCGACTTGGCTCATCAAACTATCAAAGGCAGTTTGGCCGTGCATTTGCTGACAGGCTCTCATCTGGGATGCAACATAATTCTTTAGGCACACATTGTAAACAGGATCTTGCCTTGACAGCTGAAACAGTTAAAAGTACATGCTTGTAGATGGAACATTTGTGTGGTTTACTGGACTCGTAAAAAATACAAATACATTGTGCACTTTCCTCTTGCTTATGATTATGAGAAAGGCCTTAGAAGTCAAAGTAAAGAGATCTTTTATTGGAGACAACAAAATATCCTAAATGAAATTAAAAAGAGATGTAGAAATTATCATGGGTGATTACAATACAAAGATCAACAACAACAAAAAACAGGCTATTGGAGGTAGATATGGTAGGAAAACACTTGTAGAAATGAGAATGGTAAACTTTTGATGGACACGTGCACCATCAATAATATGAGAAAATGTATAGATAGATTAAATCACATGGGAGTCGCTGGATTATTAAACAGAAGACCACAGTGGTAGCATGTGTCATTTGACAGTTACTGATTATAAAATTACCTCTTTTGCTCAAAAGTTAAAATCAAATAAAAGGAAGAAAAAGAACACTATCCTGAATTGATGATAAGATACTCACAAAGCGTTTCCTTTTATCATGCTGGGTATCATCCTCTTCCTCAACCACATCTGATTTATCCATTAGAAGGACACTAGAGGTAGAAAATATTGCAAATGAAACAGTCAATACAATTCACCATGCAGGTACTTGTAGATCTCTTAATTCAAATTCATCATCATAACATTATCATCGCCATCAACATCAACACCAGTATCATCATCAACACCAGTATCAACATCATTATCATCTTCATCCATTCTTTTTTTTAAATATATCAGTTTTTGGCTACACAGAACCCATATACTAGTACTAGCAAGGGCTAAAATACTAGGTATATCATTGGCTCCATCAAAGCCTGCCTCAACACATTCCATATAAGAATGTACAAATAATGATAATTTCATGTATTACAAAATGTAAAAAGGATGTTTTCAACTTACTCAAACATTACTTCATTGTCATCTTCCCGACAAACATCATGAAGAATTTCAACCAAACAGTTGACCAAAGAGCCAAATCTTTCATTCACCACACTTTGGTAAGGAGAATACAAGCCAGAGAGGGAAAAAACATTCATAATTATCAATCATAATCATAAACAAACATTTATTGATAAATGGACAGATAGTAACACTCATGAAAGAAAAGAGTAAATTCTAAGAAGCATAGTCCTCCAAAGATTTGACGACTTGGGTGCAAAATTTACACATATATCTAATTATCTATGACTGAGCATAAAAGTAAAAGTAAGAGAAGACCCACTTGAGATTTTGTGATAACAAAGAGGCAAAAGCAAGGCCCATCATTTTCTTCCTGTCTGGTTGAGTGATGCTGTCCAGCAGATCCAGCCAAACATCCAGGATGTTTCCAAACAACGAGCCCATCTACAACATTGACAGATATAAGATCACTGACATTAAATAATAAAATTTAGAATCACAGAACAGTCTTAAAAACTGAAAAAAAAAATTCTTATCTCAACTCCAAAAATCAAATATGTATTGAGTTTGCCGTTTTCTTTGTACACATCAATTCAGTTGTTAACATAGCACTGCTTTTTTTCAATAATTCTATCATTGAATACAAAATAGCACCTTATTCAACTGAGGCAGAGTGGTTAAATTGGTGTTATTTGAAAGCTAATCCTTTCAATTTGCCAGGTATGTGGTCTAGACCAATTGTTTTGTTGATGTTTTTCAGATGTGGCCGCACTGGTACAGGTAGTGGCGCATCCCAGAACCCAGGGACGACCAGATTAGATTCCTACCGGCAATTCTTCAGTTTTTTCTTGATCAAGCAAATTTACTCCAAATGCCTCACTTCACCCAGGTGTCAAATGAGTACCAACCCACAATTTGGGAAGGGAAAAGTAATATGATATAGACCAGTATCCTATCCAAAGAGTGGCAAGCATTGTCCATTGTCCACTTCATGCTACAGAAACCAGGATAAGGTCCAGCTCAATGGACCAGTAGATTCTAAAGGATTTATTTTTTTTTTTTAAAAAGGGTAGTTGAAGCACTGCTAGAAAATTTTAGATTGATTGAGATTATAAAGCTAATAAATTGACATTGATTTTCATAGTCGAGGCAAGGTTGCTACCTCATATCCCTTTTCTTTGGCCACATGCTGTAAAACTTGAGTCATAAAGTTTTGGTTTTGCACTAGAACTCTTGCAAACAGCGTGAGATGCATAGACATAACTGGAGTCTCCTCCTATAAAACAAACAAACAAAAACAAAAAAAGAAGAAAAGCAAGGGAAAAAAAGTTAATAAATATGACCCTGCATTGATTGAACGGAGAATTTTGCATTTCTTAAATACTCGTTGATTGTTGTGGGTCTCTCTGGATAAGTCAACCCTTTCACAGGGAGGTCTGATTCTAACCCAACTGAAATATGCAAAATCTTGAAAATTTACATGTTCTTCTACCAAATTAATCAGATTTCAGTGAACTGACATATGCCAAAAGCATGAACTTCACTGAAATCGGATTTATCTGGCATAAGAACAGGCAAATCTTGAACATTTTGGTGTCCTTAGCTGAGAACTTTATCAGTCGTAGCACTTTCCTGCCATGCCAAACCTAAGGCGAGACAGCCACTAAAATGCCAATTAGGTATGAAATTACTGGGATTAAAAACCCTGACCTACTGATTCTGAGCTGAATTCTCTCTACCAATCCAGCTATAGCGTCCATTTTATTACTTCGATATGCTGGGATGCAAAGGAATGTGACTGACATTATCTTTAATATACACATGCAGTATTTGCAGTGAACACAATTAAATGGCATTAAAATCAAATTAACACACACATTTAATCATTTAAGGCTGTAGTAGTCTCTACAATTAGAACTAGATCTATGAGAATTATACCTGTCCATCCAATATAGTCTGGACAATTCTTGGAAACATGGTCTGAAAGACTGTCGGACCTTCATTTGGAAATGCTTTCACAACAAGCTCAACTAGCTAAAAAAAGGTAAAAACAAAATCAACTTCAAAGAATGAAATGGAAACACTATAATGTGAGAGTTTTTAAAAAAGAAACTTTACGACTTTCATCCCTTTTCCATAGAATAGTGATAAACAAAATAAAGTTATTTTTTTCCCCAAATAAAAAAAAATCAGCTAAAATATTACATTATTAAATAAATGACATAATGCCCTCTTTTGCTCCAATTTTTTTTACAAAGCATTTTCTTGACAGAGAACCTTGGCCTGTATTTACTAAAATATTTCACACCTGAATAAAAAATATCACTACATGGAACAACAATACCCTTGTGGTAAATTTTTAAAAAGTATTTTCCATCAACACCCTCAACAATGAAAAAGAAAGAAAAAAAGCATTTAACTTACTAACTAACTCTAATTCCTTCTGTCAAAACTCCAGTACACAATTATCATGAATGGAAATAAACCAAATAATACAAAGAATATGAAGTAAAAAGAGAGAAACAGAAATAAAAAAAAAAGACTAATAAAATACAAAAAAAAAAAACATATGGATCAAATTTATACTAACCCTCAGTATTAGAATCATTCCCTCAGACCTGATATCTGACATTAGTTTGATGAGAGTGGAAGCCAGAAGATGAGAATATGCCTGGAACAGAACACATCAGTACAGAAACATTCTTTTTGACACAATTGAGTTTCCGATGTCATTTTGATAATATTGAACACAATAAAAATTCAATTCATACCAAAGCTTAGAAAAGTCTTTTGGGATTGGAACCTATAAGAAATAAAGTTGTTTCGCTTGACCTTTAAAAAAAACCAACACCATTTCAAAACATAACAAGTAATGGAGAAAGAAACAAATGTTAAAAAAAACACAATGGAGTGCTTTCTTTAAATCATCAATCTTGTGGATTCCTCTGACCTGCATAAACTCTCCACCTCCAAGCAGGATGTAACACTGTATAATCTTCAAGCAAATCTTGAGGTTCTCTGAGCTGATATCTACAGAAAAAAACAAACAACAAAGAATGAAATTTAGACTAACTCAGTTTATCAGTTAACACGGCATGTCTTAAGATGACATTGCTTGTTTTTTTCCCCACATAAAACAAATTTTTTTAGGACTACTTATGTTTTTGAATAAAAAAAATAAAAAAAAGATCCTAATGTCCTTTATATCCAAAACCAATGTGTTACACTTCTAAGAACAACAAAACTAGTCTCGATAATCAGTTTGGTTCTCCCTTCACCATTGACAACCTCCAAACTCAATCGATCATTGGTGATCATTCTATTTCTTTGGATCTCTTGGATCAGTCCATTTAGGTCAAATGTTTTAATGAATTTGAGTAGTTTTCCAATAAAATATCAATAAAAAACAGCATTTTTTATCTATCATATCAAACGCAGAGCTCTTTAGTAAAGTTAATGTGCTGTCACACAGAGATAAAGGAGGGCTTACTTGAATATCTCACCCAGTCACAGTATTTGACACTGTACAAACCAAAATGCCAAGTGCCAGTCAGAACAGATGCTAAAATGCTTATTTTGCCAATTTTAATGTCTTTGGTATGATGCTGCCAGGACTCGAATCACTGACCTACTGGTTCCTAAGCAAATGCTCTACCTACTGAGCTATGGTGGCGGTCTTCTAATCTTAAAAATATACAAACCAAGTAATGATGGTATGTGCTCAAACAATTTCAGGAGTTCTGGACACATGGAGGAGGCGTTGATCAAAGTGACATGCCAGAGTTCAAGACCGTCCTCCAGCAGGTAGACAAAGGGCTGCTGGCTGGTGTCTGTGCTGATGGCGATGGCTGGGATCAGGAACGGCCACAACTGGCTGGACTCACTGCCATAACCCTGCAACACAAAAATAAGCAATACACAAAATTGGAATAAATGAATGTCAACAATTCTTTTTTATTAAGATCAGACATAAAAAAAAAAGAATGTCTAAGATGTCCGGTAACGGCTCTGATACTTTGGAACATTGTGAAATTTAAAACAATTTTGTATATTTTCCAAATGGTCATTGTAGCATTATATCTATCTATCTTAGAGATTGCATTTGTGATTTTGTGTCGACAAAATCAGTTAAAACAAAAATAATTTGTACTATTCAAGGTTTAAGATCTTCATAAAGAAAAAAGGATTCAAATATTAGCCTCTGGAATGAATTAAAGAGAAAATGTGTTCTAATTTGCGGATTATCGCTTAAAACTTAAAACATTTTCAGATTATCTTTTTTTCCTTGAAGACTATGGGCAGGATACATTGTGTTTAAATACAGAAATGGTTGTATACTTCTAACTCTAACGTTATGATGTTATCCATTAAGAAAAAGGTTTTTTTAAGTTTTTACATATCACATTGTCACATTAGCGTCAAGCCCAAAAGACAAAAGACGGGGGTCTATACCTTAACAAGGTGAATGAGGCTGGTGAGGATGGCGCAGCGCAGCATGTTGTGCTCCTCTGACTCCTGCCACAGCAAGGGCAGGTACTGGACCAGGGACGACATGTACGGCCGAATCTTGGAGCCCATTCTCTCAATGATGAAAGAGAACACATGAAGGACATGCATCTGAAACAACAAATAAAATTTATTCTCATCGTAATTTAGAAAATCCTACCTAATACAGGAAAGCCAAAGAGTAATTTTAATTATTTTTTGAAGCCTAAAAAATTAGCACAAAGTAATGTATACAGATGGCAGTGAATGGTAGACAAAAAGCCCGAAACATATTTTGACATGGGAGGAAAGCGTAAATGTTTAGTCACCATAAGACTAGCAATCCCTCACGCCCATCCCCCCTTGGGTTTCCTGCTTTATTTTCCATCACAAATGTTATGTTTTAGCTATTGTGTAGTTGGATTGTTTTAGTAGTAGCAGTAGCAACAACTGGAGGTGGACTTAAAAAAGCAGGTCACTTGCAATTAATAGGAGCAGCATCAAATATAGTTGTAGCCATAGAGGCTGTGAGACATTACAGCTCTATACCCAGGTTCAACTCTTACCAGGAGACATCAGTTTTTCCTCGGGTATGAAAATTTACTCTAATTGTCTCACTCCACAAAGGGTGTCATATGGGCACCAACCCAGAAATTGGGTGGGGGAAAGTAATCTGAGATAGAGTAGCATCATATCAAGAGGGTAGAATCATTGTCACTTGTCCACTTCACAATAAAGAAATCAAGTTAACCCTTAACGTGCGCATGTGCCGTGACCTACCGTTGAACTCATTTCCCCTCAGTGCGGGGTTGCCGGGTCACGATAACATTGTAACATCCCCTCCGTGCTAGCTTGCATAAAGCGATGGGAGAAGTTTCCCTAGATGCTCTTTATTATTATTATTTATTAATTTTTCATTGATGTAACCTTGCGTAACATAAAGTTTTGTTTTAATGAAAATTAATAGCCAAACAATTAATATTTTTAAAATTAAGTATCGTAAACACCTTTGTCAATAACACACGATCAAATACTGGCTATCACGAATTAGCTGTTTGAGAGGAAAGTGGTGGTAGTGGTCAAGTTCGCCTTTGAACATTATCGTTAGCAATAAAAATTGTGAATGAGCGGTTATTGAAGGTTGAATGACATAGTCAGCGTGTCTGGGTTTAGTACTGACCCATAACGTGTCTAGGAAGCTTCAAGCTTTT